>CM025780.1:55736780-55859043 GCA_014636745.2 Centella asiatica
AAATATTATTTTAATACTTTCAATCACATGCATCAATATAGAATAGATTGAGAAAAACAAAATATTAACTTTTAAAACCTTACAACCGATATAAATTATTTAAAAATTAGAATTCTAAAAATAATAAATTTACCATTTCAAATAAAATTAGAAAATTTAAACAAACGGAGACAATTATAGTGAATTAATAAATTATAAATAAGCAAAATAATTCTTCACTAAAAAGAAATATTATTAAATCTATATATATATAAATATCCTTAAAATATAAAAAAATTGACCTACGGATTTCCGCACCACTACTCCTTTAAACTATGATCGGCACTATATCACGAAAGAAGTAATGTTTATGAATAAATACTCCACCCCTGCCATTAGAACTAAATCAAAAGTTTTGCAAATTCATTAAGAATTTTTTTTTTGATGTCATCTGTAACTAATGATAATATACCTTAAAAATATCTTTTTAGTAATATGTAATAAATGCATTGAAGAAAATTAATTAAAGATATTTCAAATATAAATATATCTAAAAGAATTAATTAATGTGTACGAAATATAAATCTCTAATGACAATTCTAACTAGAATGATTGTAAATTTATTAATTTGTTGAACAACAAAAAAAAAAAGAAGAGAGAGAGAGAGAGAGAGGAGGAGACGGAAGTTACGTACGGTTGGGCGCGAGCCGTCATTATCCACATCCTACATATTAACGAAAAGGCTTAGTAACCGTGCCATAATAAGAGCATCTTTATTTTATCGAATATTTAACTTAATAAATGATAAATTAGTTTTTTAAAAATAACTAATTCTCTTGATAAATTTGTTAATTTGGTTGAGAATGAAATACTAAACATACTTTATGGATTGAGAGATGATACTGTTAGAAAAATTATACTGTTAGAACAAAAATTATGTTGTGAGAATTAATTATTTTAACACGTTATTGCTCGAGCAATATATTTATTATTATATTCGTATCGTCTTGCAAATACAAAAGTTAATTAATTACCAGTGCGTTGTTATTATTCCACCAAACAGAACCCCTGCCATCAATTTGACCTGTTCCATTCAAAATGAGACCAGCCACATTCTTGAAACTAAGCCAGTATTCTCCACTATAAGTTGTAGTAGGTGCAATCATATTTCCCAAAATCTGCCGCAAGTTGAAGATCAATATAACTTACATTTGTACTAAAATTGAGGTACATAATATAGGCCATAAAATTGAGGTACATAATATATATATATATATATATATATATATATATATTAAACAGTAAGGATATTATGTTTCCTTCCCGGCCATATATATATATGTACCTGAAAAATGATGTTGTTGGACTTGCATGGACCCTCAAACTCCACTGGATTTACCAAAAAAGTCTTGCCGGGAGGTACAATAAGTGAAGGAATGCCTTCATTTGCCCCACATAAAGCTTCCCATCCTTTCATAAATGCCTTTATGTTTGCACATATATATTTTATATGCAAAACAGCAACATATAATATAATTAACAACTAAAATTGAGATGGTTGCACGAATTAAAATTATATTTCATCCGTTCCACAAAAAAATAACATTTAGATTTTTGACAAATATTAATTTTCTATCTTTGACTAATAATTATATGCACAAATAATAGGTTTTTTCTTATAAAATTTATTGTGAATATTTAATTAAAAATAAGATTAAGAGATTACGATCACAAATTTTAAAAAATATAATATTATAATAAATAAAAAGAATACTAATATTATTATTTTCTTAGAACAAAAATTATTCTCAAACGTGGTCGTTTTTTGTGGAGTGGACAGAGTAGTAATCAAATTGTAGATGGTTGCATGAAAAAACTTACTTGAGAGTCATCGGTTTGACCATCTCCTATGGCACCATAATCATCAACCACATTGAAAATTCTCCCTTCTAATACTCCAATTATTAAGAATAAAATTGACAAAGCGGCAAACATAGAAAAATATTTTGATAGTCCCTGCATAAAAATTTTAAGAGAAATATATTATGTACGTGCAAAAATAAAAAAAATAAAAATAGAAAAGAGACATAGTACTATAATTATTGAGATTTCTCACCATAGTGTTTCCTGAGCAATTTGAAATGTTTTTCTATGTAAAGAGAGATTAAGAATTTTGTACTGAGAACCACGTGGCTAACCCAATATATATACAAGTTCTTCTTAGTAGCTTCTCAATTTGAAAACTCATTTTAACATAATTTAAGCTCTGTCACAATTTTAATTTTACTCCTCTTTTGGTGCATAAATTTTTGTAATTTGGAGATTAATGAATCAATTATGATTTTTTGTATTTTGAATATCACATTTCCCTTAACATATCAAGCTAATTTTATGGTGTTGTTTTAATTATAGCATAATAATAAAACATATATGCATTATTGAGAAAAAGTTAGACATGTTGGCGCTTAAATCATTTAAAACTTTAATTAGAGGATGAACATTTACTGTTCAAATTTCAAACTGACAATCAATATTCATCGGTTCAAGTGGTAAGGAGTTTGTTCCAGTTAAACAAGGTGTTGTGTTTGAGTCTTGAAAATGAGTATTGTGAGAGCTTAACACCTTGCGGAGTCCGACTGAGTATTGGGAGAGCTTAATTCTTTATGGAGTCCGACCAATCTCGAATTCAGATTAGTCGGAATCCAAATGAGGATACTCGATGGTTTAATAAATAAAAAAAAATAAATTAAACTAACAATTTAACATTTTGAGTCAGTAATAGTTTGCAATATTTAACAGGTTAATTTGACCTTTAAAGCAATATTATTCTAAGTTCGTATCAAAATAGGGTTGAAAAATGTTCGCATCCAATATTATGGAGAAAATAACTTTATTTTTTGGTATTCCAAAATTATAATTTTATTTTAAGTTTTAGGTTATGAAATATCATAAGATCTATTATATGTTTTTACTTAATTCTCATTTAATTGAGCACTTAAGTGTAATTCTTGATTTTTACTACAGTTATATGACCGAGCTACCCCAAGTATTTCTTTTTGGAGTTCACTTGAATTGTATAAATGAAATGTTGTTATCAGATTATCTATCTTTAATCCTTGATTTATATTGCAACTATTTTTATTATAGTATTGATTAATTCGGTAAGTACGTGCGAACATGATTTGGGAATGTTGGACCGAGCTCTTAGCTGCAGTTTAATTGTGATTTCAGAATCAATTAGAATCAAATTGAGAATATATATATATATATATATATATATATGAAAATAAATTGGAAATCAATTCAATTAAATTTTAATTGATTAGTTTAGAATTTATCAAAATTTATTTGAAAATCATCAATGCTGAAACTGATGATGGAAATTACGGGATCGACCAATTGATTGATTTCGGGAGATCAATTCAAAAAAATAACAGTAACAATATGGCACCCCTTATAATTGACACCGAAAAAGATTTTACTAAATTTTTTTTTTTGTATTCACAAAAAGTTTAAGGAGAATGATTATTACATTTCAAGGTCGATTTTAAGCCAAATGTTAAAAAGCTTGTTGATAAAAATAAATTAATTAATTAAATTAAACTTTATGAAATTTATGAAAGTGATAAACCACAACATATACTATGATTTTCATGTCAATATATTTGTACAGCACATACTCCTTACCCTTTGTTGACATTACATTTACAATCTTCAAGTTCAAACTGGAATGCTTACTTATAAAATCTTGGAGCAGAAATAAATTTATATTTTTACGTAAGTTTGAAGTACTCGATTTAGAATTAGTATCAGAAAATAATTTACTTTACCGCCTCATCTAAAGAAAACTGGAATTGTACTCGTTCTCTTCTCACCCACCACAACTAATCATATATGTAATATGATTATAATATAATCAAAAAATATATATCGAGCTCTTTTTATAAAATAAATAATTAAATAAGACAACTTACAAATTAATGTAAACTATATATTATTGTTTACCTCATTTGTGTCACTTCTCATCCTTCTGCCCGTACCTCCTCCTCCTCCTCACTCTCACAAAAAAAAAAAAAAAATTGTTCAATTTTAAAAGAGGAGTATTTCATGCTCATAAATATGTAGTAATAGAGGTAATTAATTAAGTAAAAAAATGTGACTTTAATTTGTAGGATTGGCATAGGGACATCAACTTATTTGTAACCTAGCTCCTAGTATTTAGTTATATGTGCAATCACTAATATATATATAGTATTCCGTTGATCGAGTAGCAATAAATTGAGTATTCAATATGAGTTATGTATCTTTCAATTGATTTTCACGTTTATATAAATATACTTCTTTTAATTATCATTGACATAAACGGAACAACAAATGCACATTATATTACACTGTGTCACCATTTTAAATAAAAATTTATAATGCTTAATCACTTTTTATTTTTCAATAAGGATATGTACCGAAGATAAAAATATAGCCTCTCATGAAGGCAGTATGTAGAATAGTACTTGTTCCATTTTGTATGCACACTACTACAAGTAAGCTAATATCTGCCCTAAAATAAATAGATAGTTATTAAATCGAATTAAGTTGAGTAAAAAATAAAGTTCATTATTAATTCATTGAATTGAGTTGATTAATTTATTTCTAGTTGTCAAATTAATTTAAGCGAACTAAATTAGATTTAGTTTGTTGGAATGCAACATTCGTGTGCAAATTCACTCACTGATTGTGTAATTTCTAGTTATGATCAGTTATCCTCGTTTGGAAGTGCGGACTCACTTTTATTGTTAATTTGATAGGCATTTCAAAAGCCACTTTTTGTTAATTTAGGAAGTGTTCTTTTCCACTTTTTTCACTAAAAAGTATTACTTAAGTGTTTATTTGTTGTTTTTTATATCACGAATCTTTTACTTTAAGTCAAAATATAAGAAACATTTAAGTTTTAATTTTTGACTTTTAATTCATAACTGAAAATTGGAAAAGAACGCCCCTTAATTTGTTTGGGCGTTTAGCCGCATGTATACCAACGTCCCACAACCCAAAAAAAAGGCTTAAAAAAATAAAAATTTACCGAGTCACCAAGAAATACTCGGCAGTACTGAAAAATGAACCGACTGAACATTAATCCGGTCGGTCGATTTACAGGTCTACCCGAAGTTTGCCTCCAGTACTGATCGAGTAATCGCTGACCCAGTCGGAGAAACGAGAGAAGCAAAGAAAAACCAAAACCCTAGATTTAGAGAGAGCGGAATGGGGAAATCTTCGACGAGTAAGGATGCTCAAGCACTTGTTCAATCTCTCCGTTCTGCTTACGCCGCCACTCCCACCAACCTCAAGGTAACTCTCTCTCTCTCTCTCTCTCTCTCTCTCTCTCTCTCTCTCTTTGTATATGTATATGCTTTCTCAGTCTCGTTCATATTGTTGCAGATCATTGATCTATACGTGCTCTTCGCGGTATCCACTGCTTTAATTCAGGTAATCTTTATCATGTGCATTCTTCTGTTCATCTAACGGATCTGAACTTCTCTAGCTCATTCCCACTTAGGACACGATCAAGTTGTAAAATTGTGATTTTTATTATTAACTGTTTTTGTGTACGGTGTTACTTTACCAAATTAAATTGGGGTGTTCTTAGTTATTAGGAAAAGAGTTGAGGTACTCCTTCGCTTCCAAAATGCACAAACATGTATTGAATTCTAACATTCTTAACTTGCAAAATGCCAAAACATGTACGGAATTCTAACATTTGGTCATTTGGGAACGAATTCCTTTCTGCTGTCATTTGAAATTTGATGTATAATTTGCAACATTTTGAAATGTCTTAAGATTTTTCCTTTGCTACAGAGTATTTCTGTTTTCCTTTTTCTTATAATGAGTTGTAACTAATGGTATGTCACTCGCCTCAGGAAAACCAAGTTGGTTTTGCTTTTACACATATTGACGGGAAGTATGGCTAAAGTCAGATTTTAAAATATAATTACAATACTCCACAAGCATATTTTCTCTGTCAAATTAAGACAATAAAGTACCATTTTATGTCTAATACTCTAACCTAGATTTTGGATTTCCTAGGTTGAAGTATGTTAAATGGGGATTTTGGAATACTGGTTCGATGGAACCATCCTGTGTGCAAGTAAAAGACAATACTAGTTGATTTTGTAGTGAGCAAAATTTGATTCCTTAGTTTGTCTAAAATAGTAAAGTAAATTATGTATGTGAACCTGATATCATGTGTGCAATGATCTGATTTGCTGTTGAATTATGCTCATTGAATTCGTTGTTGCTAGTAAGATGGATCCATCATTCACATAAATTTAGAATCATGTGTGCAAGTAAAACACCAATTAGGCAATTACTAAATTAACTTTTTACTGAACAAAAAATTGCTTCATTTAATTTTCCTGAAATAACAGATGTATTGTGTTTGTGGAATGGATGGCGTACAATGATATGGTTTGTTGTTTTATGAGTTTCTACAGAATTAAGTGGAAGTATGGAACTAACCATGGAAGCTAAATTCTTCTTGCTTATGAACAGGTAGTCTACATGGCTATTGTTGGATCATTTCCTTTCAACTCTTTCTTGTCTGGAGTACTGTCTTGTGTAGGGACAGCAGTTTTGGCAGGTAAGTTTAGTTTATAATTGAGCAGTACTAGTGAAAATGATTGAAACTAACTGGTTTCCCTTTGTGAACAGTTTGTCTTCGCATCCAAGTAAATAAGGAAAACAAAGAATTTAAGGTGAGTTTTTATCTTTAGGAGTGTTATCCTTTGAGGTAGTTTTGTTTTTTCTCTTACATAAAGAAAGCAGAACTTGACTAAATTTGTTCAAAATGATTCAGTATTGTGATTACTAATGGTTAAATGACATAATTCTCTATGATAAAAAATGAAAGGGGTAAAGAGCGAGATCCCATTACCTGGATCTCCTAAATTTCTAGGTTTTGAGCAATTATAAACGGCAGATAGAAACTGCAACCATGTTATCCCATGTACATGTAGTAACTCATTGTCCTTTATGAAACAGGTTGTCTTATTGCTGAAACCGTTCATATTTTTGTTGTTTTCTCTTATAATTCTATCGTTTTTAGATTATAATTTATATTCTAAATCTTATTATCTGCTGTACATGATAATGACTATGTTATGATTTTTAGTATATATGTTATAATTTTTAGTTTTATTTTTCATAAAAGCATTAAAACAGTTTATATGTTTTATTTGACATTCTTATGCACCTTCAACTCAAACTAGCTGATGTTGGCAGTTAATGAAACCATATAAAAGGGAAGTCGAAAGATATTGTGAAACAAACAAATAAATAAATAAATAAAACTATATAAGAGAAAATAGTTATGATTTCATTATAAGAGTAAAATGAATTCAACCACTTGATCACTTGTATTACATAGATCTGCGTTTAGCTCTTAATTGTGTGGGGCCAAGAGAAACTAACTTTTACATCCAAAGAAATCACGTAATTTGCAATGATTATACATGTCATTGGTGGTTTTGTTATGATTATCAAGTCTAGGACATCAAATGCATGGTAGATTTTGACAGAACACTACTAGGGGATGGTTGTGTGAATTTTAACTCTAGAACTCAGGTGGCTAAATGCATGATTCCAGAGTTCTGGTAATGTGAAAAACAGCCGAAACGTCAGAAAACTGAATTTTACTCTAGTTATAATTATTCTTATAGAACAATACTAGTATTAATTTAGTAAAGGAGATAATGAATAAATAAATAAAGTGATGATAAGTAGGGATTCCTGTGTTGATAGACAATTTCAAGGCTTTGAAAGCTTCTGAGTTCTATTATTCTTATACTGAATAGGTAGATCTGAACTAATTGTAGGATCCTGAAGGCACAGGACAAGGTCTTCATCATATTCATCAAAAGTTGGTTTTAGTTCTTACCAGTCTATCAAATTGACCATATGGAAGTAATTGAACGCAAGTATTCTTGTGGTGTACTTTTGACTTTTGAGTATTTTAGACCGTGCATTAGGCTTTGCGCTTATATTGGAGTATCTGAAGCTTTTTCAAGTAATTGCGCGGGACTGTCTTGCATATAAGACTGAGCATTTTGAGAATATTGTCGCTGATTCTGAACTGCTTTGTGCTTGTCCTTTTTTTACGCCCGTAATCAATACAACAGTCTGAAAGAGTGACCTTAGATAACCCAAAAATATGCAGAGTTATCCACTCACACATTATTCTAGTCCTCCCTTTCAGTATATCTATCCAACTACAAGCACAAGGGTTTTTATCTGGTGATCTTCTTTCTAGAAAAGAACTGTTAACGTTATTGCGAGTTTTAAATTGTAGCTTAGATAAAGTCAACATGGTGGAACTGGTAGGAAAGGAAATGACTTTTGTAGCTTCATTCTTATGTGACTGTGACACTGCTTACATTTATTCATCAATTTGCAGGATTTACCTCCAGAACGTGCATTTGCAGATTTTGTTCTTTGCAACCTGGTTCTGCATTTGGTGATCATGAACTTCCTTGGGTAGTAGGTGTTTGTTTTTGACTCTGTATAACATTTGTTGAAATTTGAGATTATAATATTTATTTTAGGCCTGTTATGTCTTTCTTGGCTGGTTTAAGTTGGAACATTCAACTGGATCAATCTCATACCACATGAAAATTGTACTTGTAATGGTGAACAGCTCATTTTACGAGTTAAATAATATCATGGACTTACCAGTTCAGTGTTATTCAGAATCCAATTGTTCCTTTCTCCATATTAGAGATATTTGTATTTATTCTGGACGTGGTATTTAGTTCCCTTTGTTATGGCTATGTTTTCGAGGTCATACTTATCTGATCAATATAAGATAAAATCATTACAAATTCTGGGGCCTAAGTCAGCATAGTTCGTATATATTTTTGGCAATGTACGTGTACGAATTTATTCCATCCATTTCATATTTTCATTTTACGAGTCTAGAGCCACAAGACAACATTAAAAGTTATTGATATTGAAAATTACGTAGTGGTGCAGTTGTACTTGCATTTTGATTGAGGTTTTCTATATATTATTTTTGGTTATAGGAGGCTTTATAGATGTAAATGCTCAATATTCACTCACATACTCATTAGTATTTTATTAATATGTAATGTGTGAAATTCAAATCTCTTCACGTTTCAGAATTTTTTTTTTGTAATTTTAAGTTTCATGTCTGGGTTTTCACTTGGCCTTTCACCCAAAATAAATAAATAAAGGAAGAAAATGTTTTCATTCAGTAAATCAATCGAAGCCTGCCATCTTCTTCTTCTACCATCATCTTATCATCTGGCTCCTTGTGCAACTTTAACAGCCTAATCACATTTTTATCCACATGCTGTCAACGTTTGGAAGTTTAGTTACCATATGACTTAGCATGATTAAAATCAGGAACTTGCGCTATTCAACCGAACTCAGCTAACACATGGTTGGCAAATAAAACCATAAAATTGCACTACGTCAAAGTGTTGTACACTAGTGGGCGTGGGGCTCAATCCAATAGGCATTTCTTTCATAAAACTTAGGAATCAGTAGTTCTTAAAAAGAAGTTTCCCTTTGAAGCCTCTCCAGTGCTCTGTAATAATACATCAATCCATTCTTTTCGGACTCGGACTAAGTAATGAAACACAAAAATATGCCATTTTAACCTTGTAACAATAGAAATGCTCTCCTATTTGTAAAGTCAAAAAGAGAGAAATCACAAAATAAAAAAGAGAATCGGTACTTATTTGGAGTACAATTCGGAGGACATAGCACTGTCCTTTCCTGGGATTAGAGTCCCTCCTTGTAAAGAAAAATAAAAAAAGAAAGAAAGAGGGAGCACCAAATAATGCATTGTACGATCATTGTTCCACCGTCCACGGGTTACGTAAAGTACAACTGATTATTTTGAGATTTTAAGGTGCGTAATTCTTACCATCAATATACCATCTATAATTTAATTGGATTTGGAGGTATTGACATATTTATTTGTCTAAATATAATCACCGAGACTTTATATTTAATACACTAATTTAAGTTTTAAGCATTTTATTATAGAAAAAAAATTATATAATTTTACATCAACATTTATTGTAAAAAGATAATAATAATATTATTTCTTAACACATGTGTAAATTTCTAAAAGAATAAATAAAACTGAACGGAGAGAGTAATATGTAACCCTACCAAGTGGTAGATTAAAACAAAATTTTAAAAGCAACTTCCTATCCTTCTCTCCATTTCATTTTTCGAATGAATTGTCTTTATCAAAAGAAGACTTTTGTTCGTTAATCTCACGGACAAAAAAACGTTTATTTCTTCTACCAGAAAGATAAGAGAGTTGTCTACTTTACTGTGTGTCTTAATAGATATATACAAGTAGATGGTATTTTAAAGAATCAAAATGAACAAGAATTCTTCATTTTAAAGATCTTACACTCATTGTTTGTTTCTTAAAAAATTTAAAATACATAGAATTAGTAATCCAGAGTAATAGCTAATATATAAAACCTCAAATAATCTTAAACTCATTAATTTTACACGACAAAGAATAAATTTATCTAAAAGAAAATCGGATTAAATTGAGATTTTTAAAAAAAATTTTACGGTGGGTCCATTTGGGCGTCAAGTAGCTTCTTCTTTAACAGGTGGGAAAGAAAACGCCAAAACAGTGGCCAGCAGCTTATCTTTGGGGTTTGAACTGAAATTAGCTGACGACGTCCCTAATTTGAACACGTGGCAATATATCCATCCGTTCGGCGGCCGAGTTGAAATTGGTCCCACTTCATCACTAAGATTCTCAAAAAGGCCAAGATAGACTATTCTAATACTAAAATTGGGTCCCACTATCAAGCAGAATTAAGCAGCACGTCTATTATAATTTCAAAAGGAGGAACTGGAGGACCCACGTGCCCCCTCACGTGATGATCTGATTTTGATTTTTTTTTTTTTATCTTTTGGGATAATTTATAACAATATAATTTAAACACCAGTCCAAAAAAAATAATTTGAAATCTAATTTAAAACTATTTTATCTGATTAATTATTGATAGATTTTTCCTCCTTTGCTTAAGACAAACAAATTTGAAAATCATTCATCTAAATAATTATGAAAAGGTTGGCCAACCAAATAAGATAAATAATAATAATGCCATATTGTAATTATTCTTGAAATATTTTCATATCTTAAATAAAATCACAATCCAATATTAATAAATGATATAATTATCAAATATAAACTTAATTAGTACGACAAATAGATACTAATGGATACACATATATTTCTAAATCGTTATTTTTGCATTTTTTTTTGTTAGTTATATGGTCCACTTTTTATCTTTATATACATTTTATCTTGTTATGGACCCCTAGTGTGAACAAATATATGGACAAAACATTTCCTATTTATATTGATGTTCGTATAAACTACTAAAATAAAATTCTTAGTATACATTAGTCTGTTTTATTTTCGTATGTTTTTAAGTCTAAATTTTTAAAGATGTCAATTAAATTATTATCTACGTAACGTTTAAAGGATTTATTTCTACATGTAGGATATATATTTAGAATAATATTATAACAAGTAATAACTATTATTATATTGCACTCAATTTATTTATTTATTTTGTAAAGAGAAAATTAAGATTTAGTTACTGCATTTCAGAATTAAGCAAGAAAATTCAAAATAAGTCATGGCGTCACGCAAGGCTGGCCATTTGTCTTGTAGTGTTAAAGCTTTCCGATATCCAGAAAATAGTGTCAAACTGTCACGCAATGAAATCATCATCCATCCAAATTTCACTTTTTAATTTATTCTTTTTCCCCACCTTCTTCCTTTATTTTGAGAATTTTGAAAAACTATATGAACATAATAGTATATATGTAAAACAATACGTGTGATATATTTTGTTTTCTCCATTTCGAATAAAGAAGTATATTCAACTATGTCTAGTTTTATCCGTGAATTTTGATTTAAGTTTACTAATGACAATCAATACTACACGTTGTACGTAGAAAATTGTAATATATAAATACGTATATTTACATAGTAAGAAGGAACATGTGCCAAAACACATTAAAATTTTGTGCGTCTCTAATTAAAAATGTAATGCAACAATAATATTCAAGGGCATTTAATTTTAATGACTATTTTTATTTGTAGCCACATAAATCAACTTGACATATAAAGATAAAAAGAAAATATATAAGTATAAATAGGTGACTCAGTAACCGTTAATGAGAAAAAATTAATATGTTTTTTGAAATTAATAATAATTATAAACATATCTTTTTTTCACGCTACTATCATAACAGATCGATAAGACATTATAAAAAATGTATACTCCCTCATTCTCAAACAAATGCCTTCGGTATAATTTGTGCATTTAAATAAAATTGAACACAAATAATTGGTCCGGCAAAATATTTTTTAGGTGTCACAATGATTAGTATTAACTTAAAAAATATATGAGTTTCTTTTCAAAGGTAAAATAGTTTAGACATACCTTACGGATAAATCATCTTTTCCAACATAAAATATTTGCATACATATTTTTTGAAGTTAAAAATTTGTGTCCTCAAGTTATCTAAAGTAAATAAACTCAATTTATTATATATATATATGCGCGCACACATATACATATATAACAGAATTTCAGAATTTTAAATTAAAATTATATATAAAATTACAAAAAAAAACATTTTAAACCTAATAACCCGTATCCAAATATCCACTTACTAGCTGGAACTTATATATAATATCGGCACAACACAACTGGATAATCGAAGTCATAATTTATTAAATTTACATATATTTGCTATAATTGACCCGAGGAACTCACTTATTTAAGCTCGTTAACTGGACCCATCCTTTCATCTCTACACACCCCCACCCACCAGCACCCAACCTCCCCACCCCCACCACCCACCCGCCCCACCCCCACCACCCTCCACACTCTCCAAAAAATATATGCTCCAAAATCTGCTGCAGCCACCTCAAACAGTACACTAGTGGTACTCAGAAAGACCACTCCACCTACACTCTCGTCTCCGATTTCACCCTCCACAATTTCTTTTTCCTAAATAATCACTTTCACCTCTTGAACCCCACAAAAATCTCTCCCCTCTCCCTTCCCTTTCTTTCGCAAATTTGCACTTGTATGTATAATATGTAATTCTCTACTTACACACACACTTACACATGCATTGATGAGTTGTGATTCCGGCGAGTATTTCGGCCGTGGTGGTGGGAAATGGGTTACTTAATTTCTCGTCTGGCCGCCAAATTCGCCTTCTTCCCTCCGTCGCCGGCGAGTTACCACGTCGAAAAACGCGACGACGGCAAGCTGATTGCGGTCTCTTCCACCACTTCTATGCCCATCACTTACTCCGATGATGATTCTGTTGATGTTCTGTTACTCGACACAAAAAGGGGTAACGAAATTGTAGCGTTTTATATGAAAAACCCATATGCCAAACTCGCTTTGCTTTACTCTCATGGAAATGCTGCTGATCTGGGTCAGCTCTATGATCTATTTCTTCAGCTCAAGGCTAATCTCAGAGTAAATTTAATTGGGTCTCTGCTACTTCTTTTCCTCCATTACCCTCTTATATTTTCTGTGTTTGATTATCATAATTATTATTTTAATATTAATTTTTTATTGAAAAATTTTCTAGATGTAGAGATGGTGAATCTTTCTTGGACTTGGCTATTCCAGTCCAGGAACAGTGTTTTCTAGGACCACTTTCTTTCTGTCTGAAAATTAACGGCAGTAGGCTCATCGGCGCTGTTTGTAGGCCGGAAACATATATTCCGTCTTATACATGTTTCGATTTTATGATTTTTTTCAGCTCATAAAGTGGTATCATCACTTTTTCTTACTTCATTAAAAGCTTACAAGTAGCAGAGTTATGAGTTTCTGTTCACGGGTTATAATCGGCTTTCTAGTAGCAAAGTTATGAGTTTTGTTCATGGTTCCTAACCTTTTCTAGTTATCTTGGTGTATTGAAACTTGTACCTTGGGCTATGGTTAGATCTTTTACTTTTGATGGATTAAGGGGTGTTCATGTATCTTCTTAAAGATGAAAAAGGAACAGGAAAAAGATTGAAGAAACAGTATGGTTATTCTCCACCTTTGTCTTGTTCATACCAATCTTTTGTCCACCTTTTTCATGTTTCAGCAAAGGAGAGGGTGGAAAAAAGAAAAAGAATTTGAGGAGCGTGTATGTGACTGTATACTTTTCAGTAGGCTTTCCTTGAGAGTTGTACCTTAATGTGAAATTTGTTTCACCTTTGGTACTGGTTCTGTAAATTTTGTTTCTATTGGTCTTTTCAGCTACAGTTTTGAAGTTCATATTTGAGAAAGCTTACCCTTCTGGCTTTACTACACAATTTGTTTGTATGCATGTGTGTGCTGAGTGTTTTTAGTTTAGTTCATGACAGCCGTTTATAATATCTTCTCCTCAAATTAATCTGGGAGTGTTTTTGGTTATTCCATTTGATCAAAAGGAATCGCATAGGCTTATTAGGCTATTTGTTCGATTACTTTGCTAGCACTCCGTTTCATGAAATTTTATTTGTTTTAATCGACCATTTTCACATGGGTTAGCCCATTCCAACCAACTGTAGGTATTTGCGAGCTCCGACATCTCGTTGCTCCCACCCCCTGTTTCTCTTCTACATCTGCTTATTACATCCCTTCAAGAAGATAGAATGGCGGCGAATCCAACATTAGCGCAATAATGCCTATTTATTTGTTTTTGTAGTTCTGTGACAATGTCCCTTCCACGATTTTTGGGTAATTCAATTTGATTCTCCTTCCAAGTCAAATGAGGATGGAATAGTCAAAGTATGATATATACATGGGTTTGATCACACAAAGATCATACTAATTTCAAAATAGTCCTTCATTATTTGTATGAGGCAAATGCTAGAATCTTATGCATTTCTTCATTTTCTGCCACTTTGTTTTTCATTCCGGTCTCATGGTGATCTTCTAAATTCTCATATTTCATATGCAGATACGATTATTCAGGGTATGGAGCTTCTACTGGCAAGGTAGTATGTCACTCTTATCGATAAATGATGCAACAATAATCAATCATCTTACAAGTTTGTTCTGTCTGTGAATACTGTGTTTTTTAAACCAATGGCTTCAGTTTGAAAGAATGATACATTATGTGTGATGCATCAATATGGCTGGTCCTTTTACTTTTTGGGGGGAACCCAGTGGTAATTAAGAATTTGATTTCGTGATTTAGTTGGTGAATTTCTGTTGTTGTTTGTGGTGTACCCAGACGGCATGTTTGTGACTTGGCAGATAATGTAGGCAAAGATGAAGTAAAAGGTTTTCATCTCTTTGAACTTGTCTGGAAAATTACGAGGACTCCCAATAATGTAACTTCTTTTAATTATTGAATTGCGTACCCTTGCCATCTTTCGATTTTTAGAAATCATGTCTATGATTTTGTCTATATTGATATGAAAAACCATGATGGACCAGTAAAGAGGTGAATTTATAATGATATAGTCTGAACTGGCTGCATAATTGATACGTGCCATGTTTCATATGCATTTTTAACTGAAATTATCAATTCTTACCAGACTCGTCTTCTCAAGTTATTAATTTGAACAAGCTTGCACTCTCTAGCTAAAGTATGTGGGATATTTCTGTTACCTTGTTTATATAGCCAAGTGAATATGACACATATGCGGACATAGAGGCTGTATACGAGTGTCTGGAGACTGAATATGGAATTAGCCAAGAAGATATAATTCTATATGGGCAGTCGGTTGGAAGTGGACCAACACTCCACTTGGCAGCTCGACTTCCTAGATTGAGAGGCGTTGTTCTGCATAGTGCCATCCTTTCTGGTCTTCGTGTGCTCTGCCATGTGAAGTACACACTCTGTTTTGACATATTCAGGGTGAGTGACAGCCTCTCAACTCTTTATATATATATGCAACTTCTTAGATTTTAAATATGCAAACTTATACCAAACAAAGTCTGAGAAAGCATTTAAAACTTCTATTAGGTGTATATGATATGGCAGTTACATAAAGATATGTAAACGGTAATTGTTGCTACAAAAATACAGAAGGTATTGTTCTGCAATATCAAGCAAATAACTTCTCTGTTTTTGCAGAATGTTAATAAAATTCGGAAGGTGAAAAGTCCTGTGCTAGTGATTCATGTAAGTGCTTCTTGACATGTGTATGGAGATACTCAGTTGCTCAAATTTCCGTTTATTTGGTTTGCCATCTTTCATATGCCACACTTGGTCACGTAAGCCTTCATCGTCTATTATCAAACTAATGATAAATCAACAGATTCTCAAACCTGAATGCAGACATGTTAGCTCCAACTAGATTACGGGGTGTTCTAACTTCTAAGATTGATAGCCCAGTAATTGTTCTGTAGTACATAAATGGCTGTTGCTAACTTCTTTTGCACTAGATTCTAGTTGTGTTCATCATCGTACATCCATTTGCATCATCGGTTTCCCACATTTATTTGTGACCACATTGTGATTTTTACTGGGTCACCCCCATCCCCACTACCACCATCACCACCACTACCACTCCCCATGTCATCTGATTAGTTCCATACCAAATAGGTCATGGGTGCAATATCCAATCTGCATTGACAAAGTATGAGGTAGATTGGACAGGGCCCAAAACCTTTGTTATGGCAGCTTAATATGAACTTACAGGTGATGGTTTAAACTTTAATAAGCACATACCATGGACAATGTGGACATAATTATACGTTATGCAGCTAAACAGCAAACAAGCTGGATGTTAATGCTTTATAATTTTCCTAATTTTTAGGGTACTGAAGATGATGTTGTAAATTGGTTTCATGGTGATGGGCTATGGAAATTAGCTAAAGACCCCTATGAGCCCTTATGGATTATGGGAGGCGGACACTGCAATTTGGAGCTGTACCCGGATTATATCCATCATCTTAGTAAGTTTGTTCAAGAAATGGAAAGCATGACCACTAAAATCCGCCTCAAAAAGATCAGACAAACCCTTGGCTTGCTAAAAAGGTCAAATTCTATGCAATCTGCAAGTTCTACAGATAGTTACTGTAAAATCAAATTGAAGTGCCAATGTTCAGCACCTAGCTTCCTAAAATGTTTCTTGGGTCCTAGATGTGCAAAATGTAAGCCAACGTGTCCGAAGTGTCTGAGATGCTGCATTCCAAGTTGTCCACATTGTTTGAAGTGCTGCATCCCAAGTTGTCCGGAATGTTTGAAGTTCTGCATACCAAGATGTCCGACTCGTTTGAGTTGCTGCGTACCAAGTTTTCCGGATTGTCTAAGACCGAGGTTCACAAAATGTTCGTGCAGTGTACAATGTTCATGTTGGTGCATAAAATGTCCGTGCAGGTGAATATTACAGGCGGGGGTATACAGAGAGGTATGAATTTCATGAGCAGGTCAATACAACTTTTCTGCTTGTATAGACCATATAGATTGCTCAACTTATCAACGCTGAAAATGGGCAGAAGGGCGCAATATAAGAAATGGTAATTACAATTTGGTCATAATTTATGTTGTATAATGTCTATAAGTTGGATCATTTTCCAAATGAGGAGATACATGTTACTATGTTTAGGTCCCATGTATTGTAGTAAACTGGACTAACTTCAGTACTCTGATTGTTTAAATCGAGAGTTGTCAAAAGCGACCCTTGCGTACTTCCGGTATAAGTTCATTATTTGATTATACAAGGAAAATATTTAGTAATGTTTCCTACTGACTTTCAAGTTTCACCTTTCTTTCTTTGGTTGGTACTTCTGTTAGAGAAGCATATTTTCTCATTTCAGTACTTTTTGAAGTATCTGACTACATATTTTATACTCATAAAAAATTCAAAAGTCAGAGGTACATTTCGACTTTTTGAGTTGATCAACTTCAAAATTTAATATGTCATCGTTCGACTCAAAAAATCAGCCACTATCTCAAATATTGGAACCAAAGACAGGTATTAGATATGTATGGATCATCAAATCATATACGAGTATCAATTTGTGTTACTCAATGTGCACGTGTACTTTTATAGGACATTGGCCTAAAATTTTGTAGGCATCATTTATTTTCCAGAAAAAAAGAAAGAAAAAACGAATTCGTACTCCAATTAATTCAATTGAATGGAGAAAATCATGAAGTCAAGCTCCGATTATGTGAATGGAACCCACAGAGAATATTTTCCAGTGACATGAATATGATGGTGATGATAAACAGGAATTTGATAGGGATATATAGAGACGAATGAATATATGTGAATATCATTCGTATCGCACGCGGCATTCCCTCCGCTAGTTTTGCCGTCAGGTCTGCTTTTAATTTTTTTTCTTTTCTTATTACCAAATGTCTGCTTTCTAATTTAGTTTTCCTTTTCGTACGCTTTGTTGTTTGTACGAAGAGCTCTAAACGATTTGTTGTTTGTTGGTGTGTTGCTCTAAACGAATTGAAATGTTTGTTTATTCGCTTTAATTAGATTCATTTAAAATTTAATATGACTTGACTCGAGTCGTTAAACTAGTTGAACACAATTTTTTGTTCGTTTAATAATTTAAGTTTAATTCGACTCAAATTCAAAAAATTCGTCTCAACGAATTTATGTTGTCCAATATGTGTTCGAGTGACTTAACTTGATTCGACTTGTTAATAAATGAATTCGATTAGGTTTGCCTCGAGATTGACTCGTCTCAACTCGTTTATAGTCTTATTTGTGTGCAAATTTTAAAATAAAAACATTAGAAGTTTTTCGTGACGTCCACATAAATTGTTTGTATAATTAATATTATCGATGTTGGTTGGTTAATTAATATTAACTCCGTCCTCAAAAGGTGTCTTAGTTATTATTGTTATCGAACATTTGTATGTGAGATTTTGTACGTATTGAATAGTTTAGATAATTTTAATTTTTTTATAATATTAATCCTCAATAATTTTTATTAAATTAAACAACATATATAGCATATACTATAGTTAACCAAAAAGAACGGGGAAAAGGTGAATTTACACATTCGTGACATCCTTTTTTGATAAGGAGGAAGTATTTGAGAAGTCTCTTTTCGTGAACTTAAGAGTTTAAATTCCTTTGTAAACTATTTTTGGCCACGATAGCTTGATAGTTCTATATCACGATTAACATTGTTGAAAATATTAAAATCGACAATATGATGGTTAATTAAAATGATTATGACTATTTACTCACAAAGAAGATATCGAAATTTCACAACTCATAGATGGTATCAAAACCGTATGTATGGGTGACCTCCAATATTAAAAACAAAATAGAATTTAAAAAAATTCAATGATCGGTAAATTTTGCAAAGGGAGAATTTGTAGACTACAATATGGACTTAAAAGTTATGGTAAAAAAAGTGACTTGTTAAAAAAAAAATTTCTCTTGATATAGGAAAATAAACTCAATATTCATGACTTGACGTGTTGGCCGTTAATCTCACTGTTTATCAATTATATCCGATGTGAAGTTGGTTTCCATTGTAACAAAAAAAGAAAAAGGAAAAAAAGATTAAATATTCATGTCATAGGGATGTATGCATGAAAATGTGATTGTAATAATTTGCATCACCGAACGTTTGTAATGGGCGACGCGTGCATGGTGTGAAATTCCAAGATACCGGTCCAAGTTCGTGATCTTTTGGTCTTGCATGCATGATCATCATAAAGTTATAATGATAATAATAATAATAATACTCTCAAATTATTACGAAGAATGGAGTATTATTAAAAAAAAATTCTCATATGTTTTTTGGTTAATTAATAATAGCTATAATTGAGTAATAATAACACCAAACACTCAATCAGTTAATTGATAACACACAAACTCGAGGGTATTGTCTCATTCGATAATAAAATACAATTTTTGGAAATTTTCTAAACCAATAAACTTGTAAACGCTGTTTTTATTTCTAGACAAATCTATGAAAAGGGATTAAAGGTAACATTGTATTGTTACAAGTTGTTCTAGGATTGTCACATCCTAAATAGGATTTTAGTTTCGATTAAAAAAATTATAAATAAACATGAGACATAGCTATAAGGTGTACTAGGAGATGAAACACTAGTTGTAATAATAGAACTATTTTTGACAATTTACAAACTCATTATTTAATTAACTAAATTTTAGAAATTTTATATTGAGTTGATAATATCACTAGATCGAATTTAGATCATTAAAATGAATTTCTAATATTGGCGAGTCGATTTTTTTTCCCAACTGAAAGAGACCCTTTAATAGAGTAAAATAGTAATGATTGCTGTTTTTAGTTTGAATAAATGAAAATGATGTGCAACTACATATGCCCACACATTCACATTAATGTATCGCTGGTGTTCATGATTATGATGATCATGGTGTTCACTGACCAACCTTACTCACCAAACTTTGAGCAAGATGTTGATAAACAACCTAATGTTTTACAAGTCCTAATATTAGTTAAATTGTGTGCTAAATTCCATAATTGGAAGGTCAAATTTTAATATTCAGATCTAATATTCAAATATATATTGATCTATATCTTTTTTTGGTTAACAGAAATTTATGTAGAACGGAGTTCTCCGATCGAAAATCAAAATATGTCACAAATGATATAACTCAAAGAAAACTTATAGTAATTTTTACATATTAATCTAGTTGATTTATTGATTTCATCATAACTTATATTATTTAATAATACAAAGATATAGAGACAAAAATAATCATGTAAAATTATAGATTATGTTAGACAAATTATGAACTTAATTTCTCTCTATTACCCATTTCCCCCAATTTTTCTCAATGCACTCTATATATTTAAATAAAAATTATTTTGTGTAATTTTAACTTGTGCAGATGATAAAACATAAAAAGAAGAAGAAGAAGAAGAAGAGAGTTTATAAAATTTCATATAAATTGACAATGTCAAATATGTTTGTCTAATTGAAATTTGATATAATTTATATGACTTGTGAATTATTGATTTTTCATTCATTAAAATCATATATGTTTTATATTATCATATTTTTATGTTCTATAAATCCGTATGATAAAATTATCTAATATAATTTCTATTTACATCTGTATGATGAGCAATGATGAGGAGCTAAATCCACAAATTATTGCCATCAACAGAAAATGTAAATATATTATTATTTACCAAACATATATCCATGTAATCATTATGATGGTGCAAATTAGGAGAATTTGGATTCTACAAGTGATGCATACACGATCTCGGAAAAATGTTACGAACTTGTCAGCACGAAATACGTCGTCTTTTTTTTTTTTTTTTTTTTTTATCTTTTGTTTGTGTGTGTGTGTGTGTGTTTTTTAAATGTGACGAAATGAATTAGTAATCAAACGTGTTGGCCTGCCCTTGACCAAAACTTTAGTTCGGCTTCTTGATGATGAGTTTGGGCAGCCTCCATATGTACCACTTGTTCCCTTTTAAAGGTTTTAATTTGGCTTCAAGTACTCAAGTATAAATGTATAATAATAGTTCTTATTTTTGTTTTCCAACTGCTAATTAATTAGTAGCATTTAGTAAGTTCGAAAGAAAGGTTTTTTTTTTATTTATTTAAAAAATATATATATAATCTCAAATAGAGAGAGAAGTTAATATATACTACGTATTCAGTATTATCCGAATATTCTAACTAAATTGCTCAATTTTATATGAAATATTTTCTAAAAAGCAAAAGTTTTGTTTGACTTTTTATGTGTGCAAGGTTATGCTGACAAGGTAACTTAATCCCAGTTTTTGAATTCCAAAGTAGTTGTGACTTCAAATTCTGCTACAATTACACTTAAAATAGTCATGATCCCATGTATTTTGCCATCCATTCATTTTCTCATTTGTAACCTTTAAATCACTAACATCAACTCAATTTAACATTAAACCCCCAAAACGTGTCGATTTAGTCAACCCTCCTACAATTCTATAATTTAGTAGTAATTAAATCAACCTTATAGTAGAATAACTATAAGTAATTAAGTATCTAATAATTAAAAATTTAACTATTTATTTGATTGTGATTTGTGAATATTATGTTTGTTCAGTAGTAATTGTAGAAAGGGGTTGAATACAATTTTTAACTTTTCTTTGAATTAAACTGTTTAATACAATTTAAAACTTAAGAACAGTTAAAACAATTTTACTGAAAAGATATAACAAGTGAAACAGTAAAGCAAATTGCAAAATATGAATAGTAATCTACAATATGTATATTTATTGTAAATCAATTTGAATCTTTACAATTCTTTTTGGTAGTGATTACTAGCGGCAGATAATCTCTATTTAAAATAACAGCTGCACTCTAGAAAAATGATTTCTAACTTCTCTCAAATTTATGAAAACTTGTTACACTTCTGTAATATAATTATAGTTGCTATATAATATGAGATAATATGTATTCTTGTTGTTGTTCTCAGTTTTCTGTTATATCTGTGTTATCTCAACTGCTCCATGTCTCTATTTATAGACATAACTCTCTTGTCCTCTAAGGTTCTTTTGTGAGTTGCTTTCAAAAATATCTGTAATATTATTTGATAATTGCAGATTTGTCACATAAGTTCTTCTTTTTACATGACTTTCCTTACACCTGTTATGTAACATTTCTGATTTATCAGCACACTAACTCCCTTAATTTCCTCTTGGAGTTCCCATGATAAATTATTTCTGTAGTGAATAACTTGTCTCTATAAGCTTATTGGTTTTTAATTTAACCAACTTTCATATTTTGCTCCTTCAAGTTTTTATAAATTATTTTTACATTTTTCACACCAACAGTTATATACGCATGCTAGTATATGTATGACTTATTTTCATATTTTACTTTATCAATGTTTACACATGCAGTGTATAACTTATCTCCTTGAAACTTCTTGAATAGTTAATATCTCTTTATTGGACTACCTTATATATTTTAATTCCATCGCTTTTAACTTGAGTTAGTGGACCTATGAACTCAGTCATATGTCACCCCATATATCACTTTTAGTCTCTGAATTTATCCCCTGACAGTCTCTGGTTATCCCCTGATGGACTCTTGTTATCCCCTAACAATCTAATACTTAAGTAAATTGACTTTGATGAAATTTAACACCAAATTTAGTACTTTGTGAAACTTTGGTGCTGATTTTGGTGATAATATTTCATTCCCCGATGGCTTGAAATTACTGAACAAATCATCCCCTGATGTTTTATCCACCAGTGAATGTTATCTCCTGACAGATTATTTAATACATCAGTGGTTGTTATCCTTTGACAAGCTATTTTGTACTATCAGTGGATATTATCCCCTGATACAATCATTTGTTTATCAATGGAGCTTTTATGATATATCCTTAACCAACTGCATCCCTTGACCACTCTTCAATACAATAGAAAGTCTTGCCTTAGTCTCTGCTGGTTCAAATTTTAGTATTCAATAGGCTAAAATTTTAGTTTTTGACTTTTAGTTTCTGATAGGCTAAATTTTAATCTCAGACTCTTAGTCTTCGATAGGCTAAATTTTAATTTTCGACTGACAAAAATTTAGTCTCTGACTCTTAGTCTCCGATAGACAAAAACTTAGTCTCTGACTCTTAGTCTTTGATAGGCTAAATTTTAGTTTTCGATAGACAAAATCTTAGTCTTCGAGAGGTTAAATCTTAATCTCTGATAGACAAAAACTTAGTTTTTGATAGACTAATTTTGCTCGACAAAGTTTGACTTTTGATAGACTAATTTTACTTGACAAAGTTTGATTTTTGTTGAATTCTCCAAATGCATCTTTTATAGTTTTTGATGCTCACTTACAGGCTATGATAGTAGTTTCTCATAGTATACTACTGCACATATACGTACAATTACAAATCAAATAATTCTAAGTGTTTATAGATTATTATCAAATGTTATAATTTTTAACATATTATATAAAAAAATATTTCTATCGTAACTTATTTGAGAGATAACTTTTTCCATTAATATAAAGGTTGCGAAATACATTGTCCTGAAAAGTAAAGTTCAATTTCTTATTTGTATTGCTTGAATGCTCTTCAACCTAAATATAAGAAATTCGAGAAAAGTAAGTCATATTTCTTTTTAGACTAACTATTTTATACAATCAGTACAACTACTTTTAAAATTGATGCAAAGAAAAATGAACGAAGAATGCGACATACTTAATATCAGTATATTTTCTACTTTATTTGCCCATTTAATTTTGAATCTCAAAAAGAAAAAGAAAACGAAGAAGAAGAAGAAGAATTTATTTTTAAGTAGGACAAATGTTTTACTTGTAAGTTGGTATCTCCCTTTTTCTTTTTCTTTCTTTTTGTAAAGTTATTTGTGATACAACTAAAATGGGATCAATTATAAAAATGAAAACAAGGAGGTGATGAGAACCTCAATTTTTTAAGGTAATATATACCAAAATCCTCAAATATTATTACTCCGTATAACATTATTTTAATGGAAAAGGACAAAGATGGACAGAAATGTAATATGCCTCTTACCTTATAAATCATTAAATTTAATTACGAAAATTAACTGAAAATATGAGTTTGAGCTCATTCTTCAGTTTAAGTGAAAGTGAAATTAGTTAAAAGCATAACATTACCTCGGATGTTACTCTTATCAATTTTTCTAAATTTAATATCGTTATTTATATTTGGAGAATTTTGATGAAAGTGAAAAAATACAAATTGTATTAGTATCTTTATTTTAAAATTAGTTTAATGATCGTGAATAATATATTATTGATATATAAAATCATTATTCACATTTATCAAAATTATAATATTATTTTATAATCTTATTTTAATAAATTTTTATATATATACACACATATATACACCCCTACCCCACCTCCCACACATATTTAGGCATCAGATCATAGAAAATTTTACTTACCACATTATTTTTTACTATTATTTTTAATTGATATGATTAGATTTTTCAATAACATACCAAAATATAAACAAATCAACTGTACCTCAAATTTTAAAAATGAGATCAAACTCATTTTTATTTATCTATTCCTAATAATAAATATAAAAATAGGCGCAATTCCGTGGATGTAAAGGCAACCCACAAGATTTCCTTTTCAATCCCCAAAAATTCCTCCGCTTTCATTTCATTCTTTGTTCGTCGCCGCATGCCGCGTAGGCGCGTAGAATCATGAAAAAAAGCACCCGCACAGCACATCACAGTGCCAGCCAATTTATTTATTTCCAAAATCTTCCGCAACATTTTCTGTATTTCCAATTTTCCATGTTCACAGCTTTTGTCCAAACATCTTCCTTGCCTTAATTACCCTCTATATCCTCTAAATAAATTTTTTTTTAAAATTAATGAAACTTTTTTTTTATTTTGTGATTTATGATTATAAATGAGGTAATAACATTATTTAACTTAATCTGATCGTATTTGTTATTAATCATTAACTATCTTTTCTAAAAAATAAAAAATACTAAAAAAACTTTATTTGACTTAGAAATAAAAAGAAAATGTCATCTATTCAAGAGTTTTGGTTCACATAACAACAAAAAAGTAGTAATATCTTAACATAAAAATAAAAACTGCATTAACATGCTGAGTTGTTTTCAACCCTTTTTTTCAAAAAAAAAAAATTGAAATATTACTATTTTTATCTATATAACATTGTATCATTTGTTATATCTACACAAAATATCTTTTTTAAAATCAAAATTGTTTGTTTTAAAACGGCGGGATTATACTAGTGCAAGCAAGAAGCAGCAACCAGACGCGCTCTTAAGTCTCTTCACATTCCTTATGTACACTGTACAAACTTTCTTCTTTTAATTCTTGGTGCTAGTGTTCTATCTCAAATCTTTCGATTCGCTCACTATATAATTTCCAAAGAAAATTTTTTTAGTATCTTCTAATTGTCCAAAACAAGCACTTACCAACAAAATCATTAATACCCACAAAGCCAAAATTGAAATTTCCATTTCTTCTACCCCTTCTTCTCCTCTGTACATAAATATTGTTGAAAAGGGGTTCTCTGTTTTTCTGCTGAAGTGCCGCCCCTCAATTATAAGAAGCTCAGCTCAAACAAAGGTTGGATTTTGGCTTTTCCTTTTTGTTTTGAGGTGGGTTTGAAATTTTCTCACTTGGTTTTGATGAGTATTATTTTACTTTAATTTATTTGTTTTGGATTTGTTCGTGTATTTTTGTTTGATTTAAGAAAATTAGTGGAATGGGTCTTATGTAAAGTTGTCTGAAAGTGATAGTTTTGGTACAGTCGAAAGTTTCAATGTTTTTTCACCCATGTATTTGGTATGGTATAGATAATTTGAATATTTCCCACACGCTTTTTGAAAAGGGCTCCAGCTTTTTATTTTGTATTATTTTATCAAGATTTGGTGGGGTGGTGGTAAACTGCAGGATTTAAATTGTGATCTCTTCTGCATATTGTGGGAGAGAGAGAGAGAGACAAAGCCTGTGGGTTTTGATAATCTGCGAAGTTATTCTTGGGTTTGGTTCCGTTTGGAACTTAGAAATTTGGGTTTTGAGAGATGGTGTTTTGATGATCTCCACATATGTTTTTTATGTAATTTGAGATATCAGGTACTTTTCTGTGTGCGTTTGTGTTTCCTACTTCGTGTTTCAACTGTTTCTGGTGCACATGGATGGTAATTATTTCAGTTTTAAAGTTTCTGATTTTAGTACAAAGGCTCTTTTCAATGGCTCAATTTTTTTATTTTCTTTTTGAACAAAGTTTTGGACAAAAAAAAAACGAATATCTAAATGTGGGGTATTGAGGGATAGTGTTTTTTTTTTTTCACAATTTTGTGATTCTGATCTACTAAGAGAACTCTGTTTCTTTTTTCTTTTTTTTTTCCTGTCTTTTTTCCTGGCGACTTTCTGAGGAGAAATTTGTGTTGTAGTCTGTATTTTCTTTATGGCCATTAACTTTCTGTAAGTAAATTCTTATGACAAGCTTTTTTTTGCAGTGTCATATAGGAAATTTAAAGAATTGATGATATATAAAATCTGCTGGGACAAATTTTAATTTTTAATGGCTTCAAGATCACCAAGAGCCAGAGAAGATCAGCAGGGGACAACTTCAGGTACTCCAATGGTGAGATTCGTGAGGAGGACTTCATCAGGTCGATATGTGAACTATTCAAGAGAGGATCTTGACAGTGAAATTGGCAGTGTTGAGCAAACGGACTACACAGTTCATATACCTCCAACACCTGATAATCAACCAATGGATCCTTCAATTTCCCAGAGGGTTGAGGAGCAGTATGTGGCGAGTTCTCTGTTTACAGGTGGATATAATAGTGTCACTCGTGCCCATTTGATGGATAAGGTTATCGAGTCTGGAACGAGTCATCCCCAGATGGCTGGTGCAAAAGGTTCTATGTGTGCTATACCGGGTTGCGATGGCAAGGTGATGAGTGATGAGCGGGGTGAAGATATTCTTCCTTGTGAATGTGATTTTAAGATTTGCAGGGATTGTTATATTGATGCTGTGAAAGCTGGTGATGGCAACTGTCCAGGATGTAAAGAACCTTATAAGCAAACGGACGTGCTTGATAACATACTGGAGAATAGACGGCAAACTTTACAGCTTCCATCAAACGTTGGATCAAAATTGGAGAGGAGGTTGTCATCAAAGCTGGAGCGGAGTTTGTCATTAGTTAATTCACCCAAGTCTGCACTTGTAAGAAGCCAAACTGGGGATTTTGATCATACTCGATGGTTGTTTGAGACAAGTGGGACTTATGGATATGGGAATGCAATGTGGTCCAATGATGGAGAATTAGGAAATGGGAAAAGTGCCGGTGGTAGAGGTGACCCTAAGGAGTTTCTCAGCAAGCCATGGAGGCCCCTCACTCGCAAACTGAAAATTCCTGCTGGAGTGATCAGCCCATATAGGTACAGTTTTTTCCTATGGCCATTGTTAATTTGTTTAAGCTTATTATTATTCTATGAAATTCTCTTTATTAGAACACGGTCAAATTATTTTACTCGCAACTCTGAAAGAAGAGTTGCATTTCATTTTTTTTGCCTAGTACATATGCGAAATCTCAAAATTCAACTTCAAAATGTAGTTCACTGATATTGATGCATTTTTCATGTAGGCTTCTAATTTTTGTGAGAATGGTTGTCCTGGCGTTATTTCTCCAGTGGAGGATCAATAACCCAAATAATGATGCAAGATGGCTATGGCTTATGTCAATTGTTTGTGAACTTTGGTTTGCATTTTCATGGCTACTTGACCAGCTTCCCAAGCTCTGCCCTGTTAATCGTTCAACTGACCTTAACGTGCTGAAAGAGAAGTTTGAATCACCTAGTCCTGGCAACCCCACAGGAAAATCAGATCTTCCTGGTGTTGATATTTTTGTTTCTACAGCAGATCCAGAGAAAGAACCACCTCTTGTTACTGCAAACACGATTCTCTCTATTCTGGCTGCTGATTATCCCGTCGATAAGCTCTCATGTTATGTTTCTGATGATGGAGGTTCCCTCCTAACCTTTGAGGCCATGGCTGAAGCTGCTAGTTTTGCAGATTTGTGGGTCCCATTTTGCCGAAAGCATGATATTGAGCCAAGAAACCCTGAATCTTATTTCAATTTGAAGAGAGATCCTTACAGGAATAAGGTTCGCCCAGATTTTGTCAAGGAACGTAGACGAGTAAAAAGAGAGTACGATGAGTTCAAGGTTAGGATCAATGGTCTTCCTGAAACTATTCGTCGTCGTTCTGATGCGTACAATGCTCGGGAGGAAATTAATGCTATGAAGCTTCAAAAAGAGCAAGTTGGCGATGAGATGGTTGAGACTTCGAAGATACCTAAAGCAACATGGATGGCAGATGCAACACATTGGCCTGGTACTTGGATGATTTCAGGTCCAGATCACTCTAGAGGTGATCATGTGGGAATCATTCAGGTATTTATTTGATAGAAGTAATTGTTTTGGATTTTCAATACTGTTCTAATGAAAAATGTCTATTTATGTTAATGTTTAATATATATTCTGTATTTTTAACTCCTATACATCATAGACCAATATTACTAGGGTATATGTCATGATAATAAAATGTCAAATTATGATTTATATCGTTTTGAAATTTGATCCAATTATATTCTGTCCTTAAGTCGTTTCATTGCATGTTTCGTATCTTATAGTAGCATGAACTTCCATTTTTGTAAGATTTATACATCAAACTATTGATTCTTGTTTATCAATATTGACTTTTGAGTTTCTGGCAGATGATTTAGTTATAGATATGCTCCTTTTTTCTTTGCTTCAGTTAAGTTTTTGTTGGCCAAAGTTCACCAATTCACGTCTGCTGTTATAAGATTATTTCTAATACGTTACAAAATGCAGTCTCTCATATACAACCTTCTAGTGATAATTGAACTTCATTTTGTATTTACTTATTTCACATGCATTTGGTTAATGTTCTACACCAGCTCTAAGTACTTTTTATGCCAAACTTCATTGGGGAAACTCATGTGCTTGAACTATAAACTGCAGGTGATGCTGAAACCTCCGAGTGATGAACCCCTGCATGGCAGTGACTCTGTGGTAAACCTTTTTGATTTTTCTGAAGTTGACACTCGGCTGCCATTGCTGGTCTATGTTTCTCGTGAAAAACGCCCTGGCTATGATCACAACAAGAAGGCTGGGGCCATGAACGCCCTGGTTCGAGCCTCAGCTATCATGTCAAATGGTCCATTCATTCTTAACCTGGATTGTGATCATTACATTTACAACTCCAAGGCTTTAAGAGAAGGCATGTGCTTTATGATGGATCGTGGTGGTGATCGCATATGTTATGTTCAATTTCCTCAAAGGTTTGAGGGAATCGATCCTTCTGATCGGTACGCAAATCACAATACAGTGTTCTTTGATGTGAACATGCGTGCCCTTGATGGTCTCCAGGGACCAGTTTATGTTGGAACTGGATGCCTATTTCGCAGAATTGCACTTTATGGCTTTGATCCACCTCGATCAAAAGAATACCAACGTAGCTGTTGTTCTGGTCGACGAAAGAAAAGTGCTTCTGTTGCTTCTGCCCCTGATGTCAATGTGAACCAATCACTCAATATGGGAGACTTGGATGAAGAGGAAGAAATGAGCCTTGCTCTCTTTCCTAAGAAGTTTGGCAACTCGAGTTTTCTTCTTGAATCTATCCCAGTAGCAGAATTCCAAGGCCGCCCTCTCGCTGATCATCCTTCTGTGAAGAATGGACGACCTCCCGGTGCTCTTACTCTTCCGAGGGACCTTCTGGATGCATCTACTGTTGCTGAGGCAATCAGTGTCATCTCATGTTGGTATGAAGATAAAACTGAGTGGGGTGGTCGAGTTGGATGGATTTACGGCTCTGTAACTGAAGATGTGGTAACAGGATACAGGATGCACAACCGTGGTTGGAGATCTATATACTGTGTGACCAAGAGGGATGCGTTTCGTGGAACTGCCCCTATCAATCTTACTGATAGACTCCACCAGGTCCTCAGGTGGGCCACAGGCTCTGTTGAAATTTTCTTCTCTCGTAACAATGCTCTTCTAGCCAGCTCAAAGATGAAATTTTTACAGAGGATTGCCTACCTAAATGTTGGAATTTACCCCTTCACCTCATTCTTCCTTATCGTCTACTGCTTCCTTCCCGCACTGTCCCTCTTCTCCGGTCAGTTCATTGTCCAGAGTCTCAATGTCACCTTCCTTGTCTATCTTCTCGTGATCACCATAACTCTTTGCATGCTTGCTGTACTCGAGATTAAGTGGTCAGGCATTGCACTTGAGGAATGGTGGCGAAATGAACAGTTTTGGTTAATCGGTGGCACAAGTGCCCATTTAGCAGCTGTGCTCCAGGGTCTGCTGAAGATTGTCGCTGGCATTGAGATTTCGTTCACCTTAACATCAAAATCAGCTGGTGATGAGAATGACGACGATTTTGCTGATCTCTACTTAATCAAATGGTCGTCCCTCATGATTCTGCCAGTTACAATAATGTTAACTAACTTAATAGCAATTGCAGTCGGTGTCAGCAGAACGATTTATAGCACCATTCCACAATGGAGCCGGTTGTTGGGAGGCGTCTTTTTTAGTTTTTGGGTTTTGGCTCATCTCTACCCCTTCGCAAAAGGGCTCATGGGAAGGCGAGGAAGAACTCCCACGATTGCCTTTGTCTGGGCTGGTCTCATTTCCATTACAATTTCACTCCTTTGGATAGCAGTTGATCCACCTTCAGGAAGTACTGAAATCGGAGGTTCATTTCAGTTTCCATGATCTTTCATGCATTATGCATATTATAAGAAATTTTCTTTAGTGATTATTCATTTACATTTTATGTACAAAAGGGGTCAATGTACATCTTTTTACTTGTAAATGTGGATTAAGGCAGGTAGTTTGGCGGGGTTATTAATTCTTTGATCATCATTTTGAGTAAATGTGACCAATGCTATAATTTTTTTTGCCTACTTAGATGGGATTATATGAACATTCTTTGTAATGCACTCTCCTTAATTATAAATTTTATCTCCATTTCTGCAATGTGCTGCAAGATTTTTTGAATTCGTTTTCATTTAACGGTATACAACATTTCGGGTCACTAGTTATGTTCAATGAAGCCTGGGGTTAGTAAACCCCTCCCACCACCACCCTTTAAAAAAAAAAAAATGGGGTCTAATTCTTGTACTTGAATTTCAGCTGATGGCCCAAAAAACTGTGCTTTCATTTCATGTATAAATTAAAATTTTATACATTTGGACTTAGCCGTTGATTTCACTGGTTATCGACTACCTTTTTTAAAAATAGAAGTCATAATTTTGATTTTGAACCTTGCAGGCCTAATAAACAATCATCTAAAGTAGCATGAGTGTGTGTATGTCAGAATTTCGAATCTTATAAGTAGAATTTCGAACCTAGCAGCATGAGTGTGTGTAAGTTTTTAGGTAATAACAAAAAAAGAATCTGTACATTTCCAATAAGATATTTGGCTATATATTTGGCTTTTTTTGGTTGAACCATGACAAATTAAAATTTGAAATTCATGAACCATAAAGTTTTAATTTGTAATATTTGATCTAATCAATAATTTTTTTTATTGTAAAGTATATAAATGCAACGATTGTATCACTTGAAAAATTGAAATAATTAAAAATAAAGTTGAAATTTAGGTTGCTTATATTTTTATTTAAAAAAAATTGGAAGTCAGCTGTAGTAGCTATATGCGATCTTTGGTTTAGAACTGAATCTTGTGATAGTTTTTTCAGGACAGAGAATACATGCTCTCGCAAAGTCTAGTGAATATTATCCATACAATTAAAAATACCTTTTGTCGTTTCAACATATAGTTCAACTCATTTTACCTTCAAATATTTCTTCTGAAATTTTTATATAATAAAACTTCTCTAGCGCATACTTTGCTGAAAATTTGCAAAGTCATTATATTAAATAAACATATATGAGTTCCCATGGTTCCGTAAAAATAAAGTTCATCTCTATCTTAAAGTTTGAAAAATCTTACATTTTGCGTTTTTAAAAGTTAAGACTTTAGATGTTCGTAGTTCCAGGGGGTGATATTTTGGAAAATCCAAAATGAGTTAATATATGCCAAAAGAAAAGGCCAGATACAGTGCCACATCCAGAAAGAAAATTGTTGTAATTTGTGTGTGCCACACACACACACACACACACACACACACACACACACACACACACACACACACACATATATATATATATATATAGAGAGAGAGAGAGAGAGAGAGAGAGAGATTTTAATAATTACAGACCCATTTTACAGTACGAAATGCATCCGATTATGGTTTCTAGACGAAGCTACTATTTCCGCATTCCACTAAAAGGAGAAGAGAACAAAAAGAAAAACAAAAAGGGCAGCGAAGAAACACTAGCTTAACTCTTCATGAAGTGGTACTTTGATTCAACATAGCCTTCTGAATCCCATAAAAATGAACCAAACGCAACTGCCTCCAGCACCAGCATTGTCAATCCAGAAAATGTGACAGCAACCATGGCATCATTAGACGCATCAAGGGAACCATCATCAGCTATTTTGATATCAGGCCTTCCAAATAGTGCTTGTGTCTGCCTTTCAATCAAAGATATTGCTTCTTTTGATCTAATGGTTGCGTATCTCTGAAGTGTTTCTGCATCCAAATACATTACATACGATCTTAATCTATATGATTTAACTTCCCGAGAATCTAATATTCCCCCTTCATCATCATCAGGCATTATACGTATCAATGAATCTGGATCCCAGAATGGGCTTTGTGGTTCCTGTTGTTGAAAACTTACTCGTTCTTCTTTGAAACCCTCAGGAAGGGTGTTCATGGATCTCTCAAGTTGAAACCTTTGATCAACCCTTCTCAGAAAATACCCATACATAATAGAAGCAGCATACAGCTTTCCAAGTTTTATTTTGCTGATCTGGACAACCGTATCTAAGGGACCGACAACCCTTTCCCCAAGAACCAAAGATAAGTGACTTTGTATCATCTCGAATGCTTCAGGGGAATGTACAGATTCTAGTTTCTGCTCTTGATTTGGCCAAAAATCCACTCTTCCGGTAGGATCTGATGTTTCAGACATCTTTGGGATCATTGAAATTCCCTTGTCAAGGAACTTCTGCACTATCAAACAGTATATAATTTCCTCAACTGCCATGTGCCTTTCCTTCTCTTTCACTTCAGCTATTCTCCTGAAATCGATGCCAACGTCAAGTTAGTTATACACTCATACCCATCTTTTCCATTTTCGCTTTCATGTTAAATTCGTTCTTTTTTCTTTTTTAAATACATAATGTCATGTTTGTCATATTACAGCTTCTAGTCGATAAAGAATGTTAGAAATAATTATAATGATCATTGATCAACAAAGGCCAATATCTGCCATATATTAGATGAGAACTCAAGCATATTCACCATGTCAAGTTTCACCTTTTTTAGGTGGTAAACACTTATATGGCTGTGCAAACTAACTCCGTTAATAGTTTAGCAAAATATAAATTAATAAATTGCAGTATGCAGACTAAGAAATTGAGGATAGAGCTTATTGTTCCTTTGCTGAGATAAGAGTTTGATACGATGTAGTCCCAATAATTTCATCACAGTTTGCAAAATGAGATTTACGGGATTCTTTTGAGAAACTAAAAGGATTGAAGCAATTAAAACTTGACAGACTTATATGCTTTGTTCAGTTTGAGGAAACAAAATGAAGGGGGGAATGAATTTAATCCATGTGTATTTACTAAAGGAGATTACAAAAATTTTATGATCCATATGGAAGATGGTGGTGGAATGAACCATTCCTCCCATATGTAATTTCGTTCCATCAGGAATAAGGAGGAATGATCCATTCTTTAATCCTTCGTGGTGATTCTCCCCTCATTTTTTTCCATCACTCCTTCACCTACTACTTTTCACTAAATTTTGATATATTTCCCCTCTCATTCCCTTTCCTCAATCCGAACGCAGCAATAGATTCTCTTTGTAGGCTTGACCAATTCTATAGGTGGGAAGTATATGAAAATATTAATCTCCTTAGTCAATGGCAACCAGATATAATATCAGTTGCTTTCATTATTCCCAGTGTTACCTAATGAAATGAAAAACTTATGCATATGAGATCATTATGTATTGCTTGCACAAGATAGTTAGTGAACTAATTCCTTAAGCACTTCAAAATTAGGGCGATTTCTTTCGCTAAACCTTAAAGAGTTTTTCTACCGCAGCCATCCCTAGAGTGTTAAAAGTTATCAAGCTCAACCTAGGAATTCGGAAACCTCATATCCTACTAACAAACACGTGATAAATTGATAGAAGGACCAAAGGCACCACTTTAGGGCAACTAGAATATATTAATATTTCCTGCATTCCACAATAAGGGATACATTTACTCTTTCAGTCTGTTTGAGAATTAGGAGACATTTTTAATTTTCAACTATAAAGTAGCAAAATTTCCAATATTTACTTATTCTAAGAAGATTCAGCACTTTCATTTATATCTCGTGCTAGGGTTGTTTGCTAACATAAATTAGCTTGCAGAATTCCCTAAATAAAACTCTGTTCAGCATCCAGTGATAACATGACACTGTCAAATTTTAACATGAGATGCGCACATAGAGCTATGAAACATGGATAAAGACTAAGGTACTCACTTGTAAAGCGAGAGAGCGGGAGATGAGGGGGTAGCTTCTTCTCTATGGGCGTCTCTGTCATTTTCTAGGTTCTCAAGCTGCTGATCAATGGCTGCAGGGAGCAGATGGGGATGAGTTTGCAATATTTGTGCTAAGAGCTGACCAACTGGGGACTCCAGTTGAAGAGGAGCCAATGGAGCTAAATCATTTCCCGACTCTCCTGATGCTTTCGCGGTTAAGGTTCTTGCTCTGGATGATTCTAACCCAACTCCTGGCTTCAGAAAGGATGATGACGAGCATCTCTAACATAGAACAAGAATAGTGAGAACAACACAAGTACATTATAATACAGAATTTACATACGAATAACGCAACTTTATATGTAATGCCAGATTAAAAACATAATTAAACAATTTATCATGTTCCCAAGTAGCTGCAACATATCTGTATTTTACTTTGTTTCCTTCAATCTCTCCGCGACCAACATCAAAAACAAACATTTACATATAGCCAGCCATATCAAAAATCTTAAAATCGTACACACAAAATATGCATATACAGTGAACAAAGTCAATTTACAAACTCCTTCTATTCACCTAAAATTTGATTTATTCGAAAAACGTCATTCGACATTGGTACAAACACTAGTCGTGGAGCTTAAAATATTGATTTTGGCATCAACCACAATCACAGAAATTAAAATCAACCTCGAATTTTAAGAATTTATAAACTCACTGAGAAAACATTTAAATAAATAATAGTGGAGAAATTACCTTGAGAAGTCCAGCAGAATGAAGGACGGACTTGGAATCGGAGTGGAAGAGGAAGTGACGAAACTCCGGCGACCTGTAACCGCCGCCGCCGCAGCAGGAGGAGGAGGAAGGAAGCAGCAAGGATGCGTCGGTGAAGGCGCTTGAAATTTGCATCATATCTCTCTCTCTTCTCTCTCTCTCTACTCAGGAAAGAGAGTGGAAGCGAGGTTGTCGAAGAAGGCTTTGAAGCAGATATTCCTTTCTTTTATTCAGACTCGCGTAATTGGACAGATTTTTATTATATTCTTGCTCCTCCAACTTCCACAAAAATGTGCAAAATACTCAGTGTTGGATTATCTTCGCTAAACAAAATGATATTTTCTTTTTATGATAAAGAAAAAGAACGGATTTATATTTTGTAACATGAGCAAAAGTCAATGCACACAAATAAATTTATTGTCATTGTGTCTAGGATTGCATTAAATTTATTGTCATTTCGTCTACGATATTAATAATTATTTTACATGACCTTACTCCTAGATTGAATATAAAATTCTAAACTAATTCGTTCTAGTTACCCATATTATATAGGATATTCATAACCAGACAAAAATCGGTCAAAACGTACTAAATATTTATCTTCTCTTAGAAAAATTTAATTATAAATTATTTTTTTGGTAAATATTTACAGAAGAATTATAAATTCATTTGGTTTAGGGCAATACCATCATAAGAATTTGTAAATGTCCAAATAATGCTACTAGTTGCCAGTTTTAGAAGTTTGAATGATTGAAATCAATATTAATTTCAAAATGATTTTTAAGAATCTAATTTTATCTTCAATACAATACAATGACCTGACTAGTGTATAATTACTTAATTGATGATGTAAGAATAATGTTTACGCAGCTAGACTGTGTTGTTTAGCTCTTAACATATTTTAATAGAGTAAGAATCTGAGAGTATTTAAATATTATATGATTCAAACAGTTTGTTTAGTTTACAACTTATCTCTTAATAAATTCAGTTTTATCTGAATCTAGTAAGTCAGGAAAATTAAGCCGAATAAATTAAGATTAGATAAAATAATAAAATAAATTAATTTAAATTTTTAAGACAAAATAGTAAATAATTAATTAAATTTATATTTAGATTCAGAGTAAATACTTAATTGATTCAATAAATTTTAATATGATGCCTCTATTCAAACACTTTATAAAATAAATGCAGCCTATAATTCCTTTTTTTCGTTTTGCGCCAATATCAAACATATTGAGTAATTATTAAGTGTAGAACTGTCATGCATTTTATTATCTGCTCAGAAAATAGAGAAATATACGGAGTACCTTTTTTTTTCCTGGTTAGGCAAGCTTGACCGTCGAGAAATGTTCTGATCTTGAAAATCTATTGCAACCCGTGTTTTTATATGGTAGAACATTGGAATTTTAAGATTTAAAAAAATATAGCTGGGGATTTTTAAATACAATGGGACTCAGAATTCTATAGAATCGTTGCCATCGGAGTCACTTTCTTTTCTTTTTTTTTTCTTTTTCTTTAAAGATGTATTGTAGCCATGTTGAATATAGATTTGAATTAGAGAAAGTATTACTTAATATCAATAAAGTTAAGAAATTGTAATTTCTTTAAATGCAAACGGAAAATAGTTGACTGTTAATGGGAGTTAGTAGTCACATAATTTATATAGTGGACTTTTCAGGGTTCACCAATCCCCATAAAGTTCGGTTACTTTTAATTCCTCTAAATATGTTTGTGAATAAGTTGTAGAAGTTGTAAAATACATCTCATTATTATCTTCATTATAGATTAATTGTTGAAATAACTCGGTCAGTAGTCACTTATTTCTCGTGCTCTCTTTCTTTAATATTGTTTATAAATAAAAATCTTTATTGCGAAACCAATTTTTGAGATTTTATTGCCTGGTTATAAGGGAGGCCAACAAAAATTCTTGAAACAAAAACGCAATTGCATTTAGATTTCAACTAGCAAACCACCATATATTATGGACCATATATCTAAGCGGCAACCTGAACTTTCACTAGCAGTAGTATCTAAAACAATAACAGAATCTGAATCGGTACAAAGCATAGCTAAGCTCATTAACAAGAAGCCACATGCAGACCAAATTGTTAAACAATGAGTACTTATTTTCCGATCAAGTTGAGAAACTGTCATGTTAAAATTACTCTTTTTATCGACCAGTCATCGATAAAATCTGAATTTCCAACAAATATATATATATATATATATATATATATATATATATACTCTTTCTATCAATAGTTGAATAAAAAGAAAATTTTATTTTGAAATAGAAAAAATGTACCTTATATTATGATACTATCTTTGTCATTGATGAATGTATATAGACACCACCCACAAGCTCAAATTTGTTCTGCTTACTCCCCAGTCCAGTACTGGAAAATGTACTCATACATGTCTATAACAAGCCAATACTGCCTTATAACAGGTACATAATATGTGAACATCCACTTGATTAAAAAAAAAAAAGATTCAGTATAGACAACAATGAGATCAGTAAAAAGAAAAACTAGGAACACTACAATAGATCAGGGTTTGACGCATTAAAAATACTCTACATACTGTTCAGGTTCTCAGGCTTCAATGAATTAAGTTGAGATGACTTGAGAAGGATCTCTTAAGTATTTCATAGGCAGATCCTGAAACTAAATGATGGTCATCTGTAATTAATTTTTAACTACATACTCTATGTAAAATAAGGGATTTCTTGTTACTAAAATGGTTAGATTGAATCCCCAATATATCTTCAGAAGGGCAGCTAAAACTCAATGACCACTTTGCAGAGATTCTGTTGGTCCACTCAGCTGAGTTTCATTGTCCTCATGTTGGTCCACTCAGCTGAGTTTCATTGTCCTCATGTTGGTCATTCCTACCAGACTGGGGATCTTCTTGCTCAGGAACTCCTCCAAGTCTCTTCTGCAAAATTCAATTGAATGAATGACCAGAATAAACACGACTCCATCTATCTCCTTGAAGCAAAATAACAAACACCAGGGTTCATAAAAACTACCTGGACTTTGACCTACTTCCACTTTGATGATTTAATATTTTATAAATTTTAATTAGATAATCAAACTGCATGATTTATTTCTCAGACAATTTTGTTCAAGATTGTGCTTTCACATCAAGAATTAATGACATGGCAAATACACAGTGACATCGTCCCAATGCTTACATGTTATGAGAACATAGATAACAGATTTTCTTTTCTTCTTCTTTTTTGGTTTTTGAGGTTAGACTTTTTAATTATTGAAAGTGTAGAAATTGCAAAAATAAATAAATAAACCAAATGGAGAATAAAACAAACAAATTAACAAGAAAAAAAGACTTGATCACCACAAAAAGCATTCAACTTTTAAGAAATTTTCAAATAAACCAATAACCTTTTTCTAATATCCAAATAACCTTAATGTATTTAAAAAGGTACACAAAATAGTAAAACGGTTACTAAATATCCAACCATTGGTAATCAATTCTGATGAATGGCTTAAATCTGAGGTGTCATATGATGTGAAAAGTATCAACAAATTTTATTTACAAATTAAAAGTTGAAACATCTGATTAAAAACTTCAAAAAACAATCAATGAAGTGAGAAGGTGACAAGAGTCAGGGGTATTATTCGATAGCTACTCTTGTTTTTCCTCAAGAAGTTTCATAATTGGAAAGGAAAATAAGATATAAATGTATATATAGAGAGAAAAATATAAGAACCTTAAGAGATGCATTCTGAGCAACAAGCTGGTCATAGTCACTCCTAACACGATTCAGTTCTGCTCTAAGAGAGGCATTTTCTTCTTTCAAAGATTCTGCACTCTGCGCCAGCACATCACATTCCGCCTGAATCCCATGCAAGAAGACAAACTAAATCATGAAATACACAACATACAACGACTACATTATCAAAAGCATAACTACCTGCTTGCGTAACCTAGAACGGCGAGCAGATTCCCTGTTGGACTGCTTTCTTCTCTGTCTCTTCAGCTCCCTTTCATCCTGAACACAAAAATAAAATCTCTATAAAATAATCTCTCTATATGAAGCCCCTAGGGCTCTGATAACTACCTCGGTCATTTTGCGCCAACAAGGAAATGAAAAAAGAACGCCAAAAGATTGGGCAATTGTAGCATACATTTTAAAATTACCATGTTCGCTGTGGTAGCAGGGTTTGATAACAAATGATTTCACCCGGATTCAAATTTATCTTCACTCCAATTTTTCAGTGTAAATAAAATAAAATACTGCTTGCACAGACAAAAAAGGTGTTTATGATTTCAATGGGAACTTGATGAGTCAATCCACCTACATGTCTTGCTTTTACTACTATATTGGAAGTATTCTACATATTGCTTGGCGTAAAACAGATAGTATTTGTTTCTGTCTTTTGTTGAATCTTTTTCACCTCTCGATAGATAGTTTGATTAGCCAATGATTTTTTTTCCATGTTTCATGATACAGTTAACCAACATGTTAACTAATCGATTACGATAAACTGGATTGACTGGGGAGTCCAATGGTAAAAAGAAGGGGATTCCTTAACACATTATTTAGTATGAATCAGTGAAATTATAGAATCCATAAAAATTATTCAACAGGCTCTAGAAGGAATTCCCATGATTATATGCAGATGAACCTCCTTATGCTTATTTTCAACAAGCAATGCCAAATAAGGTTTGACCAAACAAATTACTGTGATATCCTTACTTTCCTAACTTATTACGCAATTAATGTTATACCCATATTTAACTATATTTTATGTAGTTAACTACTTCCAGTAATTTTACAAAAATAAGTGATGAAATTCCAAAAAAGTTCTTTCAACACCAAACTATCTGACTTAATATTATATTGGTGTTTGTTCATTACTCAACATTATAGCTTTTATGAAAACACTTTGGTGGGGACCGGGTAGGGTTAGGATTGAGGTTTAAGAATTTGGAAGAAGATTGAGAAGGAGAGACTCAAGCACAAAGCTTCAATAATAATATTATTGTATTAATTCATAGATGATAAAAATAAAGATTACGTCCCTTTATATAGTTGACTCAAAACCTAAAACTTAGTGAGCAAAACACTCCTAATTAAATAAGGAAATAGAATCCTAATCATTAATAATGACCTTAACAAATAAAACAATTCTAGAATGATTTGATATTATCTAGTATTTGGGATTACTACTATTATAAATCCTATTTAGCCAAAAATACTATTGACCCAACCAAGTTGGGCGGGCTTTTCGGACTCGTCCTACATCACACTTAAAAAACAAAATCACTAAAATCAGAATCTAGTCATCTTGGCATCATTATAACAGTATAACCAGAAACATAGAATAGAAAAGACTTAACAGCTCTCTCCCATTCTAGCATTTCAATTGAAAAGGCAAGAACAAGCTGAGCAATTTCAAGTTTTTAACTACAAACCTCACTTATCAGATTATCTAAGAAGTAGTTGATAGTGGGATACTAACTAATTTCCTGTACCTAATTACTACAATTTAGCATACCTCGGCCAAACAGTTATCAAGAATCAACCAGAGATGATCTTTGATACACAATTGGTGCACTACAGATTATACTGATGGCATAATGAATGTATCTTCAAAAATTTATCAGTATGTTGACCAAAATGACAAAAAGTATAAGAAGAAATTGTGAAGAAAGAAAACCTGTAACCAAAGCTGTGATTGCATACTGTCCCTAGATCCAGCATTAATTGTTCCTCCTGCAACTGGAGCTGAAGAAATCTTCCCATGCATTGCAGGAATAGCAGACGAAGTTGCACCACCCCAGTAGTCCGTACCAATGTTTAAGTTGATTGTAGGAGCAGTAACACCTCCTGGAGCACCAGCTGCCGACATTGACATGACAGAAAGTGACTGACTGACCATTAATTGATGTGAAATGTGGCCTCCATTCTGTGAGCCATGAGCATTTCCATTCTGAGATGTTTCAGCTGTAGAAAAATATGATGTGTCAAATTTAACAGAGATCATCTCCAAACTCCAAAGAAATGAAACATTTTAGAATTGTCTTAAAGTGGACCTTCAAGAGAATCTTGCCTGCTTCCAGACTTCATTTGAGAGCCCTGAAGAAACAATTAACAAGACACAATCTCAAAAGAGAACAACAGTGCCAGATTAAAATACAGCTAATCATATATGCAAAATATGTAATTTCAGTAAAAAATGAACTGGACCATTAAATTAAGGATTGGTTTCACCAATCATATTCATGGGCCACTTTCACTTACATCAACAACAGACGGACCTGTTAGTCATAATCAATCACTGTGTGTTTTCCTTATTTTACATGTTTTTCAACTTTGAATCAGATAGAATATTTTTCCAAGACTCAACAATATGATTATAACTAAAGTAACCCCAAAGTTGTAGGCGTTGGAGAAGTTACCTAAAGCAACGAAACAGCATATAACTAGAATTACATTGTGTGTATCTATGACTATTATGACTTATACACAGATAATCATGACAAATACACCATTACCATCAGTTACTTTGGATCACAATTGGGATATATAATATTTAATATATCAGGCCGCACAGTATTGGATTAATTTACCAAATAACATTAACGAAGGAAATATAGTGAAGGAATCAAGGTTGCCAACAAGGCTACACCATTACACCTACATTTTCAGAGTTTGCATCACTTCCTTCCCCAGTGGACCCTTCGCTTGCACTCTCACCGCTGCATTACCGTCCAAATTTTGTCAATAAAAGTTGCAATACCAAATATGTAACTAACTAGGAAGAGAAACAGAACAAAAAAAAAGGGAGGTCGTTTAGTAACTAGAACCACTAAAGCATGTGCAACATAAGTATTTAACAGCTCTCATTTATTTGTCTCATATTTATTCTTCTATTTCCTACCTAACTGAAGCACCATTGCAGCTCATTTATGACCATGAAAAGCTAAAAGTGCTAAGATACCTCTTGGAGTATCTTCCATTAGCAACTGCTCCTACTGATTTACTGGCTCCATTGTCTTTGCCTGTGATCATATTTAAACTGCCCAAACTCCCCTTTGATCTTTTAATTGGTAACTTTTCCTTCACTTCTGATGGCTTACCATCTACTTCCATATTAACAGGAGCATTACCCTGCAAAGATATCAAAGTGGTCAATTCAACCAAAGACTTTTACTTCTTACCACCAGAAGATAGAAAAAAATACTGTAAGCAACTCACAGAAGCCTCAACAACACCATTTGGAGATGGCATTCCAAAGGGACTGAATGGGTAAGATCCCTGGTGGTTTACAACAAATTTAGTAGCAAGCAGAAGGGGACAACACAAGCACCAAAATTACAATAATATCATGATTTACCAGAGGAATAGATGGGTGTGCATATATTCCACCATGGGGATACATAGCAACATATGGATGTGGTGTAGTACCATATGGTGGCATTAGATGCTGCAAATGAACAGGAAAATTGTGACATAAATAAAGGAAATATTATAAGGAATTACAATTGCAACAGTAGGAATGCCATCACAGCTAGATTATGTAATCCCGGCCAAGATATAGAGGATATCTACTAGGAAACCCACTACTTAGTCTGGATCCCAACCTGACCAGGGGATATGTACTTCCAACATATCCTCTGATCATACACATATAGGCAGCCTGGGTATGTTTTTGCTGCAGATGTTCGAAGAATCTACATCAAGATTTGACATGACTACTTGAATGTGAGGTTACTTACTGATCAAGTTCTCATCATACAAACCAATGAAATCATTCTTCCTGTACTATGTTTATACTGCCTATACTTTGAACGGAAGTATTATACTTAACTAATCTATAAATCTGAACCTTCTTCTAGGTGACAGACCTATAAAAAATTTATGCCCCAACTTTTTCTTTTTAATACATTTCATAGAATGAATCTTTGTATGAGGATTAATCAGTTGCAAGAAAAATTACACCTCACAAAAAAGAATCATGAATTAACTAAAACCCAAAAACAAAAAGAAAAGAAAAAAGAAAGAAAGATAGGACAAAAAGAAAGAAAGATAGGACAAACTAAATCAAACTGAGGCAGATAAAGACAAACCTGAACACCCCACATGTAGGGATGATGAGTTTGAGCAGTTGAAGCCATGTAACCGTGCGGAGGAATTGGAGAATATGCCTGTACAAAGCCAATGTGTCATTTGGCAAGAAATTATAAAATTTCAAAATAACTAAAGAAGAAAACTTTAAAACATTGGAACCTGAAACCCAGACCAGTCTGGAGGGACTGTACAGGCACTTGTAGGTGATGCTTGCTCCTGAAAACCACAGGAAACAACAACATGATACAAGAGGCATACATTGTGCAAGAGCTACTTATCAAACAGAAATATCCATATTCAACACAAATTAACGCACAAACACATCACTTGCCTGGGTAGTAGGAATCTTTGACTCCTTCACCTTTTTTGCGTCTTTAGTGGGTTTCTCCATCTCACTACTGCCCATGATTCAACTGGCCCACTTGATCATAACCATCCTGCATTACACGCGCCCCATGGTATTACTTCTCTTATTTTTCATTTCACCCGGACACATGAAATATCAATACTAGATACATCAAAAGTAGGTGTAAAATTATAGATAGAATGAAATGCATATGTCATTTCCAGAGCAGAATTAGAAAGTTATTTCATCTACAGAAATTCCACATACGTCATTCCTGCAATCTCTTAACAAAGATTAAAGAGTCATCAATGGTGTATCTACAATTAAAGGAAATGCTGAAATTATATCCATACTCCGTCATTTGAAATAAGAAATTCCGAGGTTAATTGACTTAGTCATCTTCTGAAGCATCAGAACTGATCAAAAGGAGGGAAAATCCTACCATGTAACGGTTATACTATGTCAATGTTATCACTTACTCGCAATTAGAAGAGAGACACATTTTTTAAAATTGGCAGTAATATGAATAATGAAAATTTTTCAATTTATCAATTAACAACGGTCAATTCCAAATTCCACCTCCTCCGGTGACATAAGCAAATGCACTATCAAACCCTAGCTTTCACAAACACGCACAAACAAATTATAACAAGTTAACAACCAAAAGAAACAAACTCAATTCAACAACGACACCTTTAAAAGATGAAATTATCATACAGGAAACTTTTAAGAATACGAATCAATAACAATATAAATTCATAAATTTAAGTATTTTTTTTCCATACCAGGAGGACGACAGCAAATTAAATTCCAGATAAAGAAGAACTGAGTCAATCCAGCACGAGTACAGCTCCTGTAGGAGGATATCCAACTGAATAGAGAATAAAATACTGGATCAATCCGTCAATTGGAAGTTTTTAGGGCCGAATTGAGGAACTCACCGAGACAATTGAGGATGCGAAATTAGGGTTTTTGTTGCGAGATCGTTGTCGAGGAATTGAAGAGCGAGCGAGAGAGTCTAGTCCAGTTCTCGTCTGTCTTTCCCCTAAATTTCAACAGGTTGATTGATGGATGAGATGATGGAATCATCAACTATATTAACGGCTGGTATGCGCGCATGTACGGCTTTTTTCATGCATGGTGATACTCCGTATAAGGGCCCAAATATAGGGTACAAGTTATCAAGCCTAGTTAAATATAGGTGGATGTTCTATTTGATCTATAACTATAAGCTGGGATGTGCATGGGATCCCGTATAACTAAGGGAAAAGAAAACATAATTCATATTAACTTAATTTCTTATAATACTTTACTATTGAATAAATATAAATAGATATCAATTCTCAAAGATAAAAGTACATGATAATACACACAATTCTAACTCTTTCGCACATAAAACTCTAAACATTCACCGTTGATTCTTAAGAATACTCACTTTCACTTCGAACCGGTATTTACTGGCTTTGCAGGCTTTCCCAAGAATCGTAGAAACTCTTTACTTGAATTTTTGGACCGGTATTTTATGTCTTTGCAAACTTTCCCAAGTATCGTGGAAACCCTTTACTTGAATTTTTTAATGTCAACATTGGTGCTAGAAGAAAGTTTCTTAGTGTTTTGTGTTTATAATCAACTTTAAAATAACTAGATATGTCAACCCCTACATCTCATGCTAAATCATTTGCGTCCACCCACCGGAAATCTTTACAATCTAAGTCTTCATCCTCTACTTCTCATGCAAAGACCACTGCTCACAAAGGAAAGGGGCCTTCAAATTCAAGGAACACAACCATCTCCTCCATGGATTCATAGGGCGGTATTTCCCACCAAATAAACGTCGACGCTGAGAACACGTCAAAAACCGCGGAGAACAACGTGACATTAGACATAACTACTGAGTCATAAAAACATAAACAAGTTAGGCTCCTTCTGAAGGAACAAAAACAACTACGTCACCAACAAATTGACAACGAGAAAAAATTAAACGCTTTACAGGAGATAGAGGATGATGGCAAAAACAACAATAATGGGAACCGTGATTTCAAGGGTAAAAACCCCAACTCCTAGAGAAACGATAATAATCAGAAGGGAGAAAAGCTGCGGAACGACCAGAAGAAGATGTTGCAAGACGTAGACAAGACTTTTATACCACTTAATGTTCCTTGTGCTCGGATTCTTGATGAGATCCAACACGAGGCCTTCTTTGTCCGTCCTCACACAATCAAAGTGTTCGGTAAAGCACAAAATAACCTCAAGTACGACAAGTACCATGAGGAACAGGGGCATGATACCAAGGAGTGTTTTAACCTCAAGACATTTATTGAGACAAACATCCAAAATAGAAATCTGGCGAGATATGCAACGAATGTTCCTCGGTCACACGAAAATCTTTTTAACCGTTTAGAGTCACCACCCGCCCAAGGAGTGGTGGATGTAATCATCGGAGACGTGGATTCTCCCACTCCAATAGGGAAAAGAAGACATTCACCAAGATTGTGCATAGTGTGTCAAATCTGATCAGACCTAGAATGCGTTCCACAGTTATTACCTTTTCCGACAAAGATTATTTACCGAGCATGGCCGAGCCACACAAAGATGCCCTAGTCATCACCGCACAAACGAGAACTATGGACCTTCGCCGCATCCTCATTAATGATGAAAGCTCAGTAACATCCTTTTTAACTATTGATAAGTGTTATTTTTATATATATTTATACCCTCTAATTATTAATATTTTGAAAATATTTTTTATGGGTTAAACACATTTTTTGTCTTATTATTGTAGGTTTTATGGGTTATGTCCATATAAAGGAAAAGATGGAGAAAAATTATAATTTTTGGATATAAAAGACCAAACCCGCTGGATTTGGACAAGGTCCAGTATTTTGCCCATAACTTTCTCTCTAAAGCTCCATTTGTTGCGGTTAAATAGGCGTTGGAAAGCTTGAACAAAGGGCTACAACTTTTATTCACACCAAGCTACGATTCAACCATTTATTATGCTAAATTTGGACGACAAAACTACAATTGAAATATGATCTTATTAAAGTATTGAAACAACATGTAATTGTCAAGTATAAATCATTGGGCTTGGCCCATGTGCTGCACCAGATAAAATAATGCAAGCCAAGCTAAAAAAAGAGCAGTACAATTGGGTTTTTCATTGGAGGCTGCTAGACCTAGAAATAAGAGAAAAAACGCAGAAAAGGAGGCAGCCACACCAAAAGGCAGAAACGCAACAATAGAGAAATAAGGCAGAAACAGAGGGAGAGAAAAAGAGGCGCAAACCAGAGAAACAGAGGGAGAGAAGAGGAGGCGCAGACCAAAGAAACAGAGGGAGACAGAGATCTATCAAGACTGAAGGACAAAGACAAAAAGCTTGAAGTTCGACGACAATCAACTATAGCCCATCCAATTTGGTTCTTCTAGTTCAATCTTTTGCTATTAATCTTTAAGTTGTTATTTTTATTAAGATGATGATTTTTTAGATTTTATACAATTGTTTTTGAGATTGTTTTCAATATCATGTCTGGCTAACTTCTCTTATTCTAGGACAAAGATGCAGTCTTTTGATTTTATTTCAATGGAGTAATTTGATTGAATGGTTTGAGTTTATCTAGTTACAATTTGGTAGTTTTGTTATTATTCTTGTGATTATTCTGGTTAAGTAATTACATGCTCAAGGTATTGAATGATGGAGCGAGAGTGGAAGTTCAATACTAGTTCGTAGGATTATCAAACTTCTTGTAGTATAATTTTAGAGATAGTTATACACTTGAAGTGGTTTTATGTAATTGCGAATTTCACTATTTTTAATGAATTTATATCAACTGTTGTGATCACGAAAGTAGACACAAGGTTTTTATAGACATGCGTAGTTACCTTGAGAGAAAAAATTATATAAATTTGGAAATTCGACAATTGTAATTAGTTGATTCTTAAACCCGAGATTAGTCTATTTCCATTGGAGTAAGTCAACTGGCGAAGTCCTAGTCCTAGAACCTTTACCCATATATTTTCTTGTTATCAATTTATTGTGTTTGCTCAGTTTTAATAATAATTTTTATATTAAGTCACCTTAAAACAACCACTGTTAGGTTGTTTAGATAATATTAGGAGTTTCTTAATTTGGTACTTGATTACCCTTCCTCGTGGGAATGTTACCTTGCTCACTTGAGGTAAGTTTTTGATTGATCAACTACGCTTATAACGGGCTAGACCTACAAGGGAAAAAACTTGAGTTGTGTGATGAATCACCCCTATATGATTTCGGAAACAACACAGTATCTATTACGAGGACCATAGAGATGACATTGGTTTTCGGAGACGCCCCTTGTCAGTCAGTTGTCTCGATCAAGTTCTACATGGTTAACATAGTAAAAAAATTTAACGTCATACTTAGTTGACCTACCTTTCTCTCAATGCAGTAACATCCATTCTGCACATTATGATGAAAATTCTCACTCCCAACTGTGATGGTCCCAAAAATTCCATATCGGAACTCGGGCACCCTCAGTAGGAAAGAAACAGTCAATAATACATTCATACAACATTAATGTACTAAAGTGATTAATTGTACAACCTTACAAAATTCAAAGTACAAATCCTACAGCGGAAACTAAGCTATTACAACAGCTTTTATCATCATCCTTACATGAAGTTAAGACTCGTAGGTCTTACAGATTTAACACTTCAATTGTGATCACGTATATCTTACATTTATCACCTGTAAAACATTTAACAATAACATGGATGAGCGATTTACGCTCAACAATCATATAATCATGTATGGTGGGTTTGAAACACAACAAAGGTTCAAACTATTTGTGAGGTATGACGGATTCAATGTCAAAACCTCTATTACTTTAGAAATATATCTTTGACTTTGAGGTTTCGAACTCTTCGATCCTCACTTAACCATCTTGTATGTCTTATTTAGCTTAAAGGAGGTTCTTGTAAACTACGTACGACATCCTTCCTCTTAAGACTAACATAAGCACTTGTTCAACACCCAAGTGGAAACATTCTCGTACATTAGCACAAATATAAGATTGAAAAAAATAACAGATAAATCAAATCTCAGTTATATTCATGCATTCTCATTCATAGCATGCTAACAGAAATTAAAGCATAGCATTTTGATTCACAAAGCAATTTAAAAAAAGTCATAACCTTGTACGCACGTCGAATCAATTGATCATGCGCTCAACTAAAATAAGCATAAGAGTGAGAATATACTTGCCTTTATCCTTTGCTAAGTTAACTTAATTCATTTGCTGTGTGAAATACTTCTGTAAAGCATATATATGTTTACTTAGTATGAGAATCTATGCTTGAATATAAATGTGAGTATGTAGTACATGATGTATGTGATGTCTGTGCATTTCTTATCTCTTTGATGTTTTAATTTAATCATTTGTTGCATTGTAAATTGAGACTTTTCATTCAAACAAGCCTGAGGGATTTTTCAAACTATATATTAACATAAAACTCATGCATTTAAAACTTATACCTCATAAGAATTAATCCTATTTACACTTTATTTCCTATTTAAAATTCTGGGTCCTCACACCAACAGTATCGAATCAGTCTGCGGAGACCAATAAATAGCTCAGAGATGTTAAGCACAAAGTCTAGTGTCCAACAATGTTGACATTAGTAAACAAAAAGACATTAAGGCGATTGAGTTGGAACCCTTCACAAAAAGATATTTGGACAACCTGAAACCAATGGAAGAAACATAGCCCATCATACTTTTTCTAGGGAATCCAGAAAAACTTGTGCGCATTGGCATGGGACTCGACCCCATCGTCCGCACCGAACTCATAGCTTTGTCGAGAGAATATTCAGACATTTTCACATGAAGTACTAACGACATTCCAGGAATTAGCCAACATGTAGTCGAGCATCGTCTGAATGTTCGACCTGGGGCAAAAGTAGTACAAAAAAAACAAAGGGTGTTTGCACCTAACCGACAATTAGTTATCGAACAGTAGATTTATAAGTTACTCGATGCCGGCTCCATCATCAAAGTAGATGACCCAAAATAGTTTATGAGAAGTGGAAGATTTATGTCGACTATACAAACTTTAACAAATCTTACCCTTAGGATTTTTATCCCTTGCCCAACATAGACCAGCTCATCGATGTCACCATGGGTCACAAATTACTCAGCTTCTTCGACGTCTTCTCCAGTATTACCAGATCTTAATGCACGAGGAAGATATATTGAAGACTTGTTTCATCACCCACCAAGGTATCTACGCATACAACGTTATGCCCTTCAGATTGATTAATGTTGGAGCAACGTACCAATAGATGACGAATAAGGTGTTCTACTCCTTAATAGGAGATATTATGGATGTTTATATTGACAACATAATCGTCAACTAAGTACAAAAGATTAAGCACGTTGGAGATCTCAGAAGATGTTTTAGTGTGATTAAAGCAAACAACATGCGGTTAAACCCCACAAAGTGCACATTTGGTTTATCATGAGGAAAATTCCTCGGATACATGATAAGCCAAAGAGGGATTGAAGCCAATCTGGAAAAGATAAAGGCCATCCTTGACATGCAACCACCGAGGACGAGGAAAAAAGTGCAGAAATTAACCGGAAGGTTGGTGGCACTTAGAAGGTTCATGGCATGGTCCACAGAAAAAAGTCTATCATTCTTCAAAACACTTTGAGGAGCAAATAACTTCGAATGGACCTTAGAGTGTCAAGATGCCTTCGACGCCATCGAGAGGTATCTATCAACACTTCCCCTCATGTCAAAACCTCTTTCCACCTAAGATCTATTTATGTATCTCTATGCCAACAAATCTGCGGTAGGATCAACTCTCATTTGAGAGGAAGCATAAGAACAAAATCTCATATACTGTGTGAGTCATGCTCTAAGAGATGTTGAAACGAGGTATCCTAACCTCGAAAAATTGTCTTATACTCTTACCATTGCGAGCCAAAAACTCAAGCCTTACTTTCAAGACTAGGTCATTATAATTCTGACAAATCAACCATTACATCAAATCCTACATTATCCAGAAACATCAAGAAGGTTAGTCGTTTGGTCAATCAAGCTCAGCCAATATTATCTTAAGTATCGGCCTTAACAAACGATCAAAACCCAAACGCTTATTTTTTTTATTGTCGAGGGTTATTTCCCATAAGAGATAGAGGTAGATCCCGCACCAAAACCAGATGCCAGTTTCAAAGAAAAGAATAGATGGAAGTTATATGTTGACGGTTCCTCTACCTCCACTAGAAGTGGTGCAAGCCTCGTTTTTACCTAACTAAATGGACTCGAGGTAAAACAAATCATCAAATTCCACTTCATGGCGACGAATAATGTCGCGAAGTATGAAGCACTCTTATCCAGACTTCACCTTGCCAAAAGTCTCGACGTGAAAAACCTACTAATTTATAGTGACTCTCAATTGGTAACAAGGCAAGTACTGAGAGTATACGAAGCTCAGGAAATCCACATGGTCATTTACTTGAAAAGGGTATAGAGCTTGTTAGCCAGTATCCCCTCTTATAAAGTCCAAGTCATTTCCTGCGATCAAAACATCATGACAAATGTCTTATCTAAATCAGCAACAGACGAAGCTCAAATGACAAATGCCTCGGTACGAGTCGAAGTCTTATCCGAGCCCAGTATTCTAGAAAAAAAATGTCATGGATATTGACGAAAAAGACACCTGGATGACCCCTATTCGAGAATACTTACTCAATGGTACACTAACACAAGATAGGCCACCTCTATTGCCTGATACATGGCATCCTCTGCAAGAAAGTCATGTCATCACCCCTCCTTAAATGTGTCGGCCTACAAGAAACAAAATTACTACTTAAAAAGGGGCACGAAGGAATAAGTGGTGACCACATTAAGGGCAAGACTTTGACACATAAAATTTTAAGGGAAGGATATTTTTGGCCTACAGTCCACCACGATGCTAAAGTTTATGCTAAAAAGTGTCAGAAATGTCAACTTCATGCATCGATACCTTGGCAACCACCACTCGAGCTCATTCCCATCTTTTCCCTAGTACCTTTTGTAATTTGGGAAATTTACTTGGTAGGTCCCCTACCAAAAGCGTCGCGGAATTGAAGTACTTGATTGTCACCATAGATTATATGACAAAGTGGGTCGAAACCAAACCTTTGGCCTGAATAACCGAGGCTAATTGCCTACATTTCATTATAGAAAATATTGTGCCTCGTTTTAGAATACCTTAGGTCATCATTACCGATCATGGTACTCAATTCGAAGGCCAAGACTTCAACGCTTACCTCAATATCTAAGGAATCCAGCACCAACAATCCTCGGTTGCACATCCCCAAGCCAAAGGCCAGGTCGAGGTAACGAACATAACTCTATTTTAGGGAATTAAGAAGAGGTTAAAGGATGCAAATGCCAAGTGGCCAAAAGAACTCCTACATGTCCTCTAGGCATATCAAACAACACCCCGAAGACCCACAGAGGATACACCGTTTAAACTTAAATATGGGTTAGAGGCAGTTATCCTAGTTGAATTTAGAAGTCATTCTTTACGCATTGAAAAGTTCAACGAGTTGCTCAATGATGAGGGCCTTTTAATCAACTTGTTGGAAGAAATACACAATGTAGTGGTCATCATAATGGCCCATTATCAACAACAGGTAGCTCAGCACTACGACAAAAATGTGAAGGCTCGTCATTTCAACGTCGACAACTATGCCCTATGTCTTGTCGATGCCTCGACACCGCAACAAACAGGAAAGCTTATGCCAACTTGGGAAATGTCCTACAAAATTGTCGAAGTCTATAACAAAAGTGTTTGTACCTTAGAAGACTTAGATTGACGAAGAATTGCTAATACTTGGCATCCCACTAAACTTAAAAAATTATATCAATTGACAAGCTCGGTTTGAGCCAGTGTTTTATCAGTTATTCTTTTTGTACTTGTTTATTCCTTCATCAATAAAAGTTCAAGTTTTATTTCCACATATAGTTTTTCTCATCATTGTTTCTTCTTGAAAACTTCGATGTTAGTTCAAATTTCATTTTTTCTACCTCGAAGTAGGGGGCATCTATACAACTAAGGAATAAAACCAAAAACAAAACATAGAACCACATTCATCCCAACAACATATGTAAAGGAAACTAATTCTTTCATATATACCAAATAGTTTATTACAAAAGGAGAATTTTTACATAACGAAAAAACAGAAAAACAACTAAGGATTCAAGGGCCCTGCTCCGCCATTCTTAGCCAGCTCGGTCTCGAAGAACTCGCATAGCTCCTTAACTCTAGCTTTGTTGTCGAGATCAGGAATCCCAACTTCCTCAAAATCTGGGGTCTTCACACAAAATTGTGCGAGCCGAATTCGTTAGTGTATTCATCTGTAGTCTTTTGCTTAAGTTTCTCCTGATACTCCGCCGAGGAATGAAACTCTTCGATTACGACACTTTTAACATCTCGAGGCAGAGTGGAAGCCAAAAAAGGAGGATGAGGATGAGAAAGACTCTGCATCTTCTGCACAAAGGCCTTAAGTTGGTCTTTAAGACCTTTCATGTTGGCCTCTTGCTTCTTAAGGAGCTTGTCTTTCTCCGCAAGGAGATACTCGTCACTGAGTTTGTTCTCTGCATCATGCCTCTTAGCACATTCCTCGATAAACTTTTTGTGCAATGCCTCTATTGCTCTCCCCTTTTTAAGCTCTTTCTGCCTTTCCTGAAGTTTTTTCTTCAACTCGGTGGCATTGCCGTCGAAGGCAGCCCTTTCCTCGACATGCTTGGTTCGTTCCTCAAGAAGTTGTTTGAGAGATGACTCGGCATGCCTCTTGTCTCGGAGGTCCGAGCCAAGTATATCCTTCAAAAAGGCCAAGGATGTGGATACCTGCAGAACAACAGTGATACCATTAGGATGGGATATGATAGTCTTCGCTATACACTACAAACATGTCTAGGTATACATATAATTCCCAAAGTGGAGTAGGCCTCTTCGATATGTCCCCTCAGTGGAAGCCCTTGATACCTACTCTTGTTTGCGGACATCTTCCAGTTGTTCAAGAGACCCATGGAAAATTTTGAGTCCTTGAAGAAACTTATCGTATGCACGACACCGGTGTTGTGCTTCCACTTGGCAATCGCAACCTTCTTACCCCCACTAGTGACTACTTCCATGGGAATGGTGAGGTGAATATGGAAAGCCTTTTTCGTCCTCTTAAGAGTCACGAAATCCAGATCTAAGGGAAGAAGGACCTCTGCCTATGCCTTTCTCCTGATCGATGTCCCTTCCCAAATCTCAATCCCTTCCTTCAACGTGTCTACGCCATCCTGGAGATAATCCGATTCATACGGGTTCACGGTTCTCTGGCTCAAGGGCTTTATTGCTAAGATCTCGACTCAATCAGAGGTCACCACTGTGGGGGTAGGCCTCACCTTCTTGATCTTAACCATCTTCAATTTGACCAACCTCGCCAGAACGCTCCCAGATGATGATCATAGGACCTTGGTTACCTTGGCAAGTGGACTCTCGGTGATACGAGAGGATCAACCTTCCTATGTTTATGCTACAACTTGCACAATGGCCTCATTGTGCACATCTTTTGACACGTCGATCATTGTTCCAAAATAAACAAATTTCAAGTTAAAATTGGATATCCACTACTTAAACAATTACTAATAACACCTCCACACAAGATATAAGATGAATTACTTACGTTTGTATTTGTGCAGAAAGTCTTGATCCTTCAAAAAATCCCTACCCCACTTCACCAACTTAGCTCGAGCATTGATTTGTTCTAGCAGCTTCTTCTGGGCAGATTTAAAGGCGGGATAAGTTGCAAATTGATTCCTAACTGCACATCATAGTCGGATGCAGTTTAAGCATGGTCCTCGAATGAAGAACCACTTCGAGGACCACCCCTTGTTATCTGGGTGCTCGATTGAGAGAATTATTCCTACCCTCTTGCTTAGTTAAGTAGGTCCTTTAGTGTTGCAGCTAATGAATCGCACCCATCGAAGAAATTGGTCGAGCGAGGGCTCAAGGCCTAAAGTGAAGCAAATCGCCATGAAACCGAACAAGTAAATATAGATGTTCGACATCAATTGATTTAGGGATAAACCTGTCTCGAGGAGGAAATGGATGTTGAAGGTTTTCAAAGGAAAACGCATGCCATATTCGAGCATCTTTTTGCTTATAGGGATCCATCCCACTTCAGGCAGCCAATGCATCTTCTCCTTCTTGGTCGCGACACGAAGTGTGAACTGACTCAGGATATAAAATTTAGCTCTGATTAGCCCCAAGTATTTCTCCGTCAAGACACTCGACTCGTTGATGAGCTTCAAGGCAGAGTTGCTGGCATATTTTTCTCTATTCTCTTTCTCTAGGCCATCCTTCGTCTTACTCTTCACTACGACCGAAAGTTTGAGGAGAGTGAGATTCTCTCTAAACAAAGTAGAGAGACTTGCTATTGTGACTATGACAGGGTTGTTCAATAGCTAGGCGATGGGGATGTGGGAGTCCGCACCGATGTGGGAGTCCGCACCCCTTTAGTGTGAAGAACTAGAGGTGCCCTTTTCAGTTTGGGCAGTTAATTGTGTTTAGGAAGAGTTAGAGGCGACCATTGTTGGTAGAAAGTGAATAAGTTACAAAGAGTATTGAGAAAATTCTTGCTCTAAGAATTTGAAATTAAAGTAAGAAGAAGTGAAAGGGGTAAATTCTATTAACTCCTAAGTATTTATATGGCCCATATAATTTCAAATTTCAAAAGCCTTCTTCTCCCCTCCACATGATCAACTTTGATTAAGGGGTTCATACCCATCTTCCGTGAAGCCCGAGAAAAACGACAGCCTAGGGGGCACATTTATTCTTTGTAATTAATATGCATGAACAATAAAGCACACACCATGATTACATTCCACGAGTAGGTATAATTTGAAGTTGCATCTCCACTAAAGAGTCGTAATATTAGTATTACCATCCCACGTAATTAATTCTCTCATTTTGGGTCAGCTCAAACTAGATTGGGCCCAATGATCTATCCCCTCATATAGAGTGGGCTTCTAACTCATATTTAAAAGGGTCGATTATGTCACATAGACTCGCTGTAATTTCCAAAATGGGTTAGAGAACTTTAACAAATATGGACCCACATTTGTGAGCCCTCTATTTTTGGGGTTTAATATAAGTAGTTCGCATAGCAATAAATATCTATCATGGGAGTAGGCGGCAATGTTGGGCCCCCACAAATAGGGCATGAGTTATTGGGTTTAGTTAAATACACACGGGTGCCTTACCCATTTTAGAAGTCCAAACATATATATATATTATATTTTATAATATATTAAAATATGATTTATAATATAATTTATATATTATCTATATGTACTGATATTTTAATATTCTTTTATATATAAATGTGATATATATATATATATATATTATATACATATAATATATATTAATTAATGTATAATAACATATTATCTATTAATTAAATAATTAATAAATTTAAATAATATAAATTTTAAATTATTATTATTTTATTATAGTATATTATATATTAAATATTTTAGTGTAGATGAGATAAATAAAAAATTTATATATGTATAAAATATAATACTTAATTCTATAGAATAAAAAATTTGTTAAAAAAAACATGTGCGAATCACCTTGACATACGTCTGAGAGATGAAGAGGAACATGAGATGGATTGAACGAATAGGCTTGCTTTACATTGACAAAATAATAAAAAATTTCGAGTGTCCACGGACACAAAGACATTACAAAAACTAAACTAATTGGCAAAAAATTATAAAAACTATTTGATGATGATAAAAGAAAATATTTAATAATAATTTCAAAAACAACAAATTTCTTTTTAAAAAAATACTACAAAATACACAAATTTTGAACTATATAAAGTATAAAATCTTAAATAAAAATATTATACAAAAAAATAATAATACAATTATCGACCCGTGTTACGTACGAGTTATTTGACTAATGATCTTATAATTTGTCGATCACTCAATCTTAAAATTATACACGAATATTAATATTGAATATAAAACATCAGTTGAACTTGATATTATGAAACAACAAATCAACGATTAATCCTTATCATCGCTTGTCCTAAATACGTAGTATAATTTAAACTTAAAAAGAAACACAAAAATTTATGCATGGTATAAGTAAATTATAATTAATAATTATTTTAATTAGGTCAATTAAATATGATATTATAATTTTTATCAGTTACGGTAAACACCTTAGTGTTTTGTAATACTAATTTAATTATAATTATTTTAATCAAATAATTTAATTATTAATTAAAAAACTTAACTAAGAATTTTTTAAAATTTTATCTAAAAACAAATTCAGTTCTTGTCAACAAATAGACAGTGGACCGGGCAGTTAGTGTACGTGGCGAATGCAAAGTAGCACACGTCATCTGGTCTTAAGATTTGGGGAGTTAACACGTATTATTCCCGCTACTCGATCGTCCTCATCGCTCGTACAATGTTATATACTATATATCTCCAGTACAACCAGTACAATACTTATTAGCTTATATAGTTATTTATTGTCCACAAGTCTAGAGCTAGTGCTGAACTAGTAGTGGATTCAAAAAAGTAAGTGCGTAGAAGTACAGAACAGATTATGGGACAAGGAAAAGAAGTGAAGACAAGAGACGACTCAAATGTGGAAATTCAAGAAAGGGGCGAGATCTTTTTCTTTTACAGGCCTAAAGTTAACAAAGATGAAGCTCATAGCCCTGATGATGTCCAACGCATGTTCATGGTCTTGAGACCCGAATCCAAACCCGGATCCGATATCGAAGAAAAACAGGACCCCAGTTCTGGGAAAGAGGGCTCCTCCGGTTATGAAGGCGGCCACGGTTCCCGAGAAGTGAATATTGCGGAGAAGCCCCTGTTTCGGATGATTGTGATGGGTAAGAAAAGCCTTCCGGATCCCGGTAAAGCCAAGACCCATAGACCCTTTTGGGGATTTGTGGAGATGGTGACTACTAATATTGAGGATGTCAAGAATGCCCTTAAAGGAGAGGAGTATGATACCAAGACCCAAGGTCATAGGCGTAAACCTGCAGCAAGGGCGTTCGGGGAAGGGGTGTATCGGATCTTGAAGCACAACCCGGGTAAAAAGATGCACACCCATTTGATATACAAGCTTGAATTACCCAACGAGGATGAGAAGAATGAGCCACAAGCGTCTCTTAACGTCGCCCGAGAAGGGTCATTTATGGTTCAGATAAAGAATCCGGATTCGGGTGGGTTTCAAGGGTTGCAGAGGAAGCGGAAGGCGGCGTTCCCGGCGCACCTACAAGCTGAATTTGGAAAATTGAGATATCATCCGGCGGACCCGCCGGATTTTTTGAATTACGAGGGGTGTGAGATACTGCTGATTGCGGCTTCCGACAATATTGAGGAGGAGCTCGGGGTGGAGCTGAAGAGCGATACGGAGACGGAGGAGGAAGAAGGAGAAGAGAAGGAGGATCATGAACATGGAGCTTCGTGTTCGGACCTGGTGAAGTCATTTGGTGAGACTGCTTCTGTTGAACCTCTTCTTAAAGGTACTTGGGCCTGAGAAGAAAATATTTTGCTATGAAATTCGGGTCAACAGCAAGTGAATGTGTATGTGTGTGTTTTTGTATGTTATGTAAACTCAACTTTTGTACTGCAAGTTAAAAAATGTGTACATGTATATGCTTATGAGTTATGACTGTGGTTGGAGAATTAATCTAATGAATGTATTAGTAGCATTGAATGGTGGCTATTTGTTTATGAGATTTTAATTTCACTAGCTTGAAACTGTTGAAACTTTTTAGTAAAAGTAATTTGAATTCGTTTAGTGTTTAATTGGTTGATAAAACTATTGCTCTGTTGTAACTAATAATGACCCAAAAATATTAGAGTAAAAAATAACTAAATAAGTGACGTATTATAGAGAAAAGTGTATGTACAACGTCATTAAATCTCACTATATGTTAAGTATTCGGTCATTAGAATAACTGAAAAAAAATTAAGGAAGATGATGTCCACGATTTAAAACTACTCAGATAACTTTGGGCTCTCTTTTATTTTCCTCAATAGAACTTCGACGTTTTACTTTTTTATTTCTCAATCTCTTTTTGTTCTTATTAATTTAGAGATGGATCAAAAATAAATTTTAATTAAATTATCTATTGAGATAATATTTTTTAATTAAATTTCAAAATAAATTTATTAAAAAATAATAAGTAAATTTTCTAAATGCCCACGATACTAGTTTATACATAAAAGGCGTTAACTCTCTTGGGAACTATCTGTTCTTAATAATCTTTTCAAATAAAAAAAACATAAAAGGTGTTAACTCTTTTATTAAGTCATTATTTTATATTATCAAAGTTTCGTTGGTTCTATATTACCGACACTATACATTTTAAGTTTTGAATAAAAAAGGAAATCATAAAAATATCAATCTATAAAAAAAGATAACAGAATTTTAAATAAAATTTTGAATCAATAAGGAAAGAATAAAAATGTTAACTTATAAGAAGAAAATAACAGAAATTTAAATAAGGTTTTATATGAGTTGCGTTTGTGCTTCTATGAAAAAAGAAAAAAAAATAGAGGCTTTTTACTATTGGATTTAATTAATATTAAATTTTGTTATATTGTAGGAGCATAATGGAAGATATAATCTTATTTAATTTAGTTTTTATCAAATTATGGTATTCTTTCATAAGAAAAAATATCTCAATTTTTTTCCTTTTGATGAGAAAAAAGCATTTGTGTCTAAATTTTTTAGCAAATCTTTTATTTTTTTGAAACGCTTTTAAATTATTTTTTTTGGTTAATTGAATACAGATTTAGTTTTGTAATTGATTTATTTAGATCTAGAGGCAACTAAAAGAACATAGACAAGTGACATATTTGAGATTTTATTTTTAAAATTAAAGACATATTAACATTGTTTTAAGTTCTTTACTTTTCCTTCTTTGATAACCTTTTGAATCTGTAACATATTCAAATCTATCCGGCACATAACAAGATATTATACCTCGGCGTGGAATCTTGATAAAGAGATACCAAAAAAAAAAAAAAAAAAAAATACCAAACCACAACTTCAAGCCGAGGAGAACTGGGCATTACTTTGATCAATAAAAATTATCAATACAATTTAATTTCGTGATTAAAAAAAGTGTATCACGAATTGCGACTCTCCTTTAATAACAAACTAGTGCGATGCGCGCGGGCTAATTTTTTTATGTTACAAATATATTTATATAATGTAAATTAAATAATATTTATTTTTAATGAGAAATTATTTTGTTCATCTATATATTTAAATTCTTAATTTTATATAAGAGGGTAAATTTATTACTATTAGAATTTCAATTTCAAGTAATATATAGCGTTTAGAAAGTTTTTTTAATAAAATAATATTATGTTTCTTTCAATGGCCTGTGATTGAATGTACTAAAATAATATATTATGTCAATGTTATTATCTTGTGAAATTAAGAAGTAAATTTTTTTAATTTAATTTTGAATTAATTAATTTAGACGATTCACTTTTAGAGTCTTATAATATATAATGATATGTAAATTTTGGATATGTGCTTAATACTAATTTTAGTATTATAATTTTTTTGAGAATAAGTAAATAGTAAGAAGTATTATTATTTATAATAAAATAAAAAATGTTGAGGAAATGATAAGCCTTGAGAGAAATTAAAATATTTCTTTTTGTTGACAATTTGAGATGATGAGTATTGAAAGAGTTATTGTACTGAAATTTAAAACTGAAAGTTATATATAATTTGTTAAGGCATTTTGAATTTAAATTTTAGTATGTTTTAAAATTTAGGTGATATTTATAATTTTGAAGGTAAAAAATAAAATCAAGAAGAAAGACATATAAAATAAAAGAAGGACATACAAACGTATGTACTAAATGACTTTTGAGATCATTGTTCCTAGATTAATATACTTAATATATATGATACTATGCCCATAAATATCTTTTTAGAAGATAAAAGTTCAAAATAAAAGTAAAAGTATAAAGTTAGATATATTAAATAAAATTTTGAGTTCGAGTCTTTTGAATAACAAAAATAATATTAAAAAAAATTCTCTTTATATATTTGACCGAAACTCGATCACGTATTAATTAAAGACTAATTGTCTACTAAATATTAGGAGGAAATAAAAAATTAGGCAGCTAAACTAAGACAAACTAGTAAATTCGAAGTAAAGGACAGCATAACAATATTCAATTAGATAAGTTGAATATGTAATCAAAACCTATATGAGGAATTTCTTCACCCATTCTTCTTTTGATATCCGCAAAAGATATATTAAGATCTCACTTTCTTAGTTCCTACAAGGAAAAAAAAACATATTGTGTTAACATTATATATAAACTTATACAAATATGTACGTATGTATATATGCATGCACACACACATACAAATACAGTAAATACATGTGAAACGCACACACATATAGATACAGTAAATACATGTGAAGAGATAAAGAGAAAATGTTAGAGGTAATAAAATTTCAATGGCTTAAATTTTTCTTCAAATTGAGTTGAAATTTTTTGATGCTATAGCTTGTATTTTGTCGATCTCTCAAATAATAATAATGAATAAATACAAAATTGTATCGTATCCATCGTATTATAAATACCTAATCTCACTACTTCAGTTTCAAAAGCAAAAGAAAATAAATAAATAGACATATGAAAAATTGTATTTCGATATCAAAAACACCTTTAACATCATTATAAGTTTCAATAGTACATTTTTGTATCTAGAACATATTTTATTCTAACTAGTATAGAACAAAATACTATAAATCCTAAAAAAAAAAAGAAGACATTTATATTTTGCTAAAATCTTAGAATAAAGAAAGTTAAAGATTTCAAATATAATAATTTGATTAAAAAAACTTGGTCTTGAGAAATGGTACATGCTTCTCTCCAATTTTGGAAGATATATATACACACAATATATATAGAGAAGTGCCACTCCGTTTTCCTCTTTATTTAGGTTCCATACATTACTGCCTTCGTATCTCTCTGTTTCTACGAACATTCAAAGCCGTTTCATCTCGTCTCTATCCATTTTCTTCCTCTTCGTCTTCGTTTCTCTCTGCTGAGCTCACAACTGGCAACTCTCTTGTGACTTCCTCAATCTCCATTGCAGTTTACAGAGTTTCGTCATGAGTTACGACAATGATCCGTATGTTTCACATTAATTTTTAAAATTTTTGATCGAGTTTAGGGTTTTCAGGTTAGGGTTTTGATGAATTGGTGTTCTAATGAAATTTTTGTTTAGGTATCGCGATGAAGATGGTGAGCCATTGATGAACTTGGATGATGAATACCAATCTGATCAGGAACTACAAGCTGACAACAACCACCTGGTTGATGATGAAGTGGACGACGAGTCATGGCGCCGTCGTGAACGATCTCCGACGCCGGTGTTCAATGAGTCTGAGTCGAAATCGAAGCCGCGAAAGCGACTTATTAAGAAGAACACCGCCTCGGAGAGCGCACCGGATTTTGGAATTGGGGATGAGGATGAGGAGGATCCGGTGTCGTTTGTGAGGGATGAATCTGATGGTGAGCCTCCGTCCTCTCCTGAGGGAGGGAAGAGGAAGAAGCTTGTTATGAAGGATAAGAAGAAGGATAAGAAGTTGAAGGTGGATAGAAGGGAGAAGAGTGGAGTTGGTGATAAGAGTGGCTCCAAATTCAAGGTGAAGAAGAGGAGTAGAGATCGTGATGGTGATATGGAGGTCAAGGAGATGTGGGATACTGTTGCCGGTGGAGATTCGGAGGTTTGCTTCTTATATAATTTCATTTGATTCATTATCTTGCTTTGGTACTTGATGTTTTCATTCTTTGGCTTAACTTGTTTATGTTGTTAAGTATGGATAACACCGTAGGAGAACATTATTTTTGAATTACTAGTGGTTTATAATTCTGTGCCTGGACTGTTCTGCTTAGCTGAGTAACGTTTTGCTGTTTGGTTTTAGGTTGTTTAGTTACTCTTCTTCATATGTCGCTGGGAATATATGATAGTAGTGAAAGGAATGAGTTGCTGATGAAAAAATTGTTGCTTTTTGTGTATTTGATATATTCTGTGATTCTTTTGTATCATTATTATTAATTCCTTGGCATTTAGATTGCAAACAAATAATCGTTTTCTTGTGGCTAGAGAAATTGTTGAGAAGAAGTCGTCTTTTGGAGTACATAATCTTTATTGTTTGATGGATTTGTTTCGTTGATATGTATAGAGTACTGCAAACCAGTTCCGCCATGCAGGTTGTGGTTCAATTTACATACCAGGACATCAATTATAGGAGCCAAATCTTTAGGGTTACACCATATTTTTATTACCAAAAAATGAAAATGACAATGAAGATTATAGATTAATTATCGAGAAATAAGGTAGAAGATAGAAATTGCAAGAGTCAGAAATTGATACGTACCAATTTAGGTATTGTGCCAGATTGCTCTATGTTGCTTTGATCGGATCCATAAATGACATTCATCTTGACCAAGTTTTGTGGCCTTTTCTCTTTGTAAGCAACTCTGTAGTCTGGATTACTATGAGTTATATCAAGTGAAACTTGTGATCTTTGAGCGAGATGATATGAGGAAAAGAAGCAAGAGCAAGCTAAGGAGGTCGGAAGAGCTTAGGGAAGTTCAAAGGAGAGAAAGCAGGGTAACCTAAGGGAAGGAAACTTGTGGGGCACTGATATTCTTTGCATTTATGTAAAACATTTATTTCAGTTGATTCCAAGAAAAAAGAAGGATCGGGTCTGAATCTTTTCTAACAGGGTATTTGGGGTTAAAAGAAGCATTTAATTACTTGCTTATTTTACCCAAAATTTAATAAATTGGTCGGAAAATTGAGTAGTACATTATGCGTACTAAATTTAATATTTGAATACTAAATTACGTGTTATTTCATTGAATCTTCTGTTTCAAATATTCTCTTAATTTTAGGATTTGAACCTTGCTTTCCCGTGTTAATGTTAGGATTTTTTCTGTATTTTAGTTTTCAGCAGAAGCATTAAAATTTTATCCCCAAAATGCTAAGCTGTCTAGGTTGTAGTCAGCCCAGTCTGATAGCTGCCTAATTCTTCACTAGTCTGGTTTGGTTTCTAAGCATAAGGTTGGTTTACTAACTGAACCAACCGAGACACATTTTTATTACACTATGTACCTATTACATTAGTTTAATTATGTCTCTTACAGTCGGTTTGTGAGTCATTTTAGGGGTCAGAAATTTAAAACTGTATATTTATAGGTTCCCTCCCCTTTATCCCTGAAATAGAACTCCACAAAACTGGGAGTTCATGGGGGCTAATGTGGGCTGATGTTAATTTTAACATCAGCGGCTATTGTTCATTATATGAAGGCCACCAATTTTTCATTCATCATGGGCCACAATGCAATAGGGCCACTGCTTGTTAATCCAATGGTTGGAAGATGAACATCAGCCCCCTATAACTCACAAAGCGGAATTTTAAGTCTCATCAGTCACCTTTTCTTGTTTTTAATGCCTCTTTCATACCCTCCTTCCTCTTACATCATACCTTTTTTGTCGCTTCCTCTCGTGGCAAGTCAGTGATTCTTCTTCCTCGTAATCCTCTCTTTTCTTAGATTTATTTCTAGTGGACTGGTTAGTGGGCTAATCAAAATGGATAATCGTAAGCGATCTAACTTGAGATTGACATCGGAAATCGGAACAGTTCGGAGATCTTCCCGTAGGCTAAAACGTCTTGCTAAAGTAAGTTATATTTTTCTTTTACAGTATATGATGCAATTTTGGTAATTACAGGAGAATCTTTCGTAGGGGTGCTTAGTTAATTAGGGATCTAGCGATAGTTTGTGCTCGATTTGCAATTGGTATAAATAGAGCTAAATTTCCTGAGCTGAATAGACCTAGATCTATACAGATGATTGTTTCGGTTGGTGTCGGTGTAATTCCTCTTAAAATCATATATTACTTTTTTGCCTTAAATTTCTGCAATAACTTACAAAAATCTGTCTGTATTCTTTTTCTTATTAACAATTACTGGATCTGTATGAATTGTACAGGATGATCGTGAAGGTGTTAAGATGGTGGACGATGACAACTTCATTGATGATAGCGGTGTGGATCCTGCTGATCGCTATGGAAGTGACAATGGACCACATTCTCCCGGAAATGCTCCTCAGGTATTATACCCTTATTAAGTCAATATGTGAAAGCTAAAGGTGTTAGATTCAATAAAATCTTAACCCGGTAATTATTTCTGTTTTACTGTTTTGTTAGGCTGAAGAGGGTGAGGAGGATGATGAAATCAAGGATCTTTTTAAGATAGGAAAGAAAAAGAAGAAAACCGAGAAAAGTGCTCAAGAAATTGCATATTTAGTGGAAAAAGTCATGGCCGAGCTCGAAGTTGTAGCTGAGGAAGATGCAAAACTGAATATGATGTCGAAACCTGCTATAAACAAACTTAAGAAGCTTCCTCTTCTTACAGATGTTCTCTCAAAGTAAGTTATCTGATTGTTCAAGTGCTTATACTGTTAATGGTGGTTGTTTTTCTCATTCTGATTGCCCTTGGTGCAGGAAACAGCTTCAGCAAGAATTCTTAGATCATGGAGTATTAACTCTTCTGAAAAATTGGCTTGAACCCCTTCCAGATGGGAGTTTACCCAATATAAACATCCGTCAAGCAATATTGAAGATATTGACTGATGTATAAACAGATTTTTCTTTATTTATTTACTGGCATATGGTTATGTTTTATTGCCTCTAACTAGCAGAAAATGCTGACACATTATATTTTGTTCAAATTGCAGCTTCCAATTGATCTCGAGCAATATGATAGAAGAGAACAGCTGAAGAAGAGTGGTCTTGGGAAGGTAGGTCCCTCGTCACATGTTGATATGCACACACACAAAAAAAAAACATATGTGATTATAAATAATTATTAATAAACAGATAGTGTTGGTTATGGATGGAACATCTTTGCTGATTAACCCTTTTTTTGGGTTGTTTCAGGTCATCATGTTCCTTTCAAAATCCGATGAAGAGATCACATCCAACAGAAAGCTTGCGAAGGACCTGGTTGACAAATGGGTAAATTTTGTAGTCTCTGTTGCTAATTTCATCCTTTTTGCCCAACTCGTCAGTCAATTTGAAGAGAATCACTCAAGTCCTTGAACCTATTTTTAGAAATATACTGACATATATGTGTGTGCGCGCATATATATATATATATATATATATCTGAATGAATTAATGGAATTGGTGTGGATAGTCATGTTTAGGGGTGACAATTTCACTTGAACCGCTAATACTCTGTCTAATTTTGACCCTAGTGAGACCTGATTATTTGAACCTTATAGGGTTAGGGTAGGGTATGAGATTTACCATTTAACTTCGACTTTGACCCGTTTATATATAAAACATATTTTATAATGATTTTAAAGATTTTGTAAGAGAATAATATAAAAAAAGCAAAGGGAAAAAATAAATAAATTAAATTAAAAAAAATAATTTTGGGTAATGGGGTGGGGGTGTGGTGGGTTTGGTAGGAGCGTTAACGAGGCGGGGTGGGACGAGTTTGGGGGGACTATGTAATTTTAGCGGGTAAGGTTTGGGAACAACTCTACCGTCCCATCCCATACCCCTCCTGTTGCCATGCCTAGCATGATTCACTTCCCTAAACAAGCACATATTCTCGATGGCTAAACAAGCACATATTCTCGATGGCTAAACAAGCACATATTCTTGATGGTAGTGACAAAAATTAGTCACTGGTAACACAAAAGCTAAATGTCTTTCCTGTTACTTTTAAGGAAAATTGAATACTTTTTCACAGTACGTTGTCTTGCCTTAGTGGAGAACTCTAATATCAGTTTGTTCTATCTGATTATATGAAAATTGCTCCTTGTCATGTTCAAATTGGCTATAATTAAATATTGAATTAAAACATATATAATATATATATATATATATATATATATATATATATATATATATATATATATATATATGTATATATATGTATATGTATATGTATATACAATTTTTAAAATTTAAAGTTGGTTTTTGAACTAAAATTTATGAATTATCTTGTGATTGTATTTTAATTAGCTATAAATTTCTGAGAGCATATATACTGAAAAATGGTGAATTTAACCTCAAAAGATAAACTAGGACATTTATCATGAGACAGGTAGTATGTAAGTGTGTGCATCTTATACCCCTTCTTTCCAAAATCAGAGGTACACTAATTTAGTCAATGTGTGGAATTCTAATTTGAGTTATGTGTATATCAAGATATCAAAATTACAAAGTTTGTATTTATTCCTACTTTCCAAGTGCTTTATAGTGTTAACTTTGTCAACAATTTACAATAAAATAAGTTCACACAAAACTTGAAATTGTTAAGCTCTGGAATGGGGGAGTATTATTTGGCTATAACCTTGATTTATGCTTTTATCTTGTTCAGGTTGAATATCTATGATATCTTGAAGTCTAATCATGTAAAATTGAAATTTGAATGCAGAGTCGACCAATTTTTAATAAGAGCACAAGGTTTGAGGATATGAGAAACTTTGATGACGAGAGGCCTCCCTTTCAGAGGCCTTCAGGGAAAAAGTATTTATTGTCAGCTGTATACCATTTTGTACATTTTGTGGCACTTGCTATTGCTGAAGAATCTTCATTTGTATGAATTTGCCTGATCTTTGCAATGTCTTGTTATGTGGGACAGGCCAATGAATAAAGCCGCAGGGATGCAATCCAGAGACGATGATCTTGATTTGGCTGAATTTTCACAGTAAGTTCTTATGGCATATAGTGTTATACAAAAGTCAGTATAGGAGGTCCGGTTATAGCTAATAAGTAGCTGCACAGTTAATCATTAAGGTCTCTGTACCAAGTCTTGGGTGCATATATTTAAAATGATAATTGCTAGGCCTCTGCGACAAGTCTTGGGTGCCTTCTGTTTTTCATTTTTGAAATTAATATTTTCAAGTGTAATGCAGGGGATCAAAGTCTGGTCTGTCATCCTCTAAGCAGCATGCTTCGAGACCTGAGGCAATGCCATTGGATTTTATGGTGCGCCCTCAATCCAAGATTGATCCTGATGAAGTCCGGGCCCGAGCAAAACAAGTAGTGCAAGATCAGCGTCGTGTTAAGGTTGTTTCTTCTCCATCTCTTGAAAATTTGAAATGAAAAATATAAGGCATATAGGTTTTGTACTCTTTGGTTAACGCTGCTTCTGTTCCATTTTATTTGACCTAATTACAGGATGCCAACCCTTTGATATTCTTTCTAATACAAAGCACCTTCTTACACCTTTTAATCTGCTCATCACTATTGGTATCAGACTTTAGTACTATTGTTTCCCTATGGTAATTGAGTACCATATGCTCATTTGGAGCTTTGGAAGTGAAATGAATCACCATGATTTTTTTCATTTGTAGCCCCTAATCATGCTGTGTTTTTCTTGGGCTTTTGAGTGAGACTTTGTGGGAAATGTATCATCAAATATTTCTCCTACAATCTTCGAGTGTATCTTCTTGTTTTCACTGAAATATTTTTTGATTGAGATAAACGACTGTCTTACTGGATAAATGAGACAAAGGTGGTATTAGAAGAGCAAGTGGATAAATAAACTTGGATAAACCAAGAAGGAAATTAGGAGAAGTAAAATGTCACAGGTAGTTGGATAAAATCATAAATCGGAAATTGTTTTAATCAAGGATTGGCTCCAGCCCTAACCTAGTGATGACTGCCTTTAAGGTCTTGGGGCCAGCATTAGTCTATTGTTGGATTATGTGGTGCACGTTTCTGAATTATTGCAAGCATCAGTTGAAATTATCTGGTGCAAAGTGTACACGCTGCATAGTGGATTGGTTGTCATCATAATGAAAGAAAATGAAAGCATCGAGATATATGATGAACCAATGAAGCTGTATATATGCAAAAAAGTTTCTGGTAGGTTGACTGGTTCCTTGCATAGTTTTAGTTGCTTGACTGGATCTTCTTTTACTGATCCTAACAGCATTTTTCATAGACCACTTGTAAGTTGCAACAATTATAATTTATATGATGCGTAAACCGTGTTCCATAGTGTTCAGCTCAGAGCCTGTGCACATGCCATAGTTTTGTCTCTGAGATGGCCTTTATCATTCCATGTACTCTACACGTCTTGAGATTCTGTTTTATTTAGTTGTCCATGTACTGTATCAGTTTATCTAATACTAATACTTAAGAGTTGATATAATTCCTACTGTCAGATGAATAAGAAATTGCAGCAGCTGAAAGCACCTAAAAAGAAGCAGCTTCAAGCTACAAAACTCAGTGTAGAGGGTCGTGGTATGGTCAAATACCTCTAGAATGACAAAAGTTGAGCACCATGGTTGTCTTCATATCGACACTCTTTTCTCCTTTGAAGAAAGGACGACCTGCCTGCCAATTGAAGCCCCTCCCTTTGTGCAGGGGAGGGGTGAAGGCGGAGGTTGTTCCTTGAATTAAGGAGTTCAAGAGAGGGCATTGTTTCTTTAACTAGTTTGGAATATTTTCGTTGTTACTTCAAGCTTGAACTACAACTTTTTCTTTCTTTCTTTTCTTTTGATAGCCCCGATAGAAATTTGTACTTTGATCTGAATATTCTGTGTTAATTTAAGGTTGAACTACAATTAGCGCTTATAGACATTTGTACTTTGTTCGACAGAACTGTTGCATTGTGGCAGTAACCGCTGGGGCTATGCTTAATAATGAATAGTATAATGCTTACTGTACAATATTTTATCTATTAGTGAGTTATTTAATTTATGTACTTCTCTGTTTTAGAGAAATATAAGATCTCTTATGATATTGGAAATTAATTGAACATATTGAGATCCTATGTTTGAATTAAAATTGTTTATGAGAAATCGAAATAGATCTTGAACTAGTTTGTGACAAGGTGTCCTTCCTAGCTATTCCTTGTATTTTGGTTGGCTTTTCTAAGGGAATAAAACATGTTGAAGTTCCCATTTGGAACCTTACAATACTCGGTTTTTTGTTTTTGTAACTTGAAGAATCAACACTTAAGCCACCCTTTTGTGGTTGTAGTTTCTACTGTAAGCAAATTATGGATCAATGACCCTTACCCTACTTCATCTCAAGTATCAACCAATGTATTGTAGGCTGGGCCAGCGAACTCAACGTCAACATGGTTTGACCCATAGATAGACGCTCCTCCTTTACGTAAACCGGCTTAAGAGGAGCAGTGAGCCCGCCTGTTCAGCTTGGTTCGTTCAAATTATTTATTTAAACGAGTCTATCACGAATAAGAATTTTTATTTGTTTAAGTTTTTAAGTTCGGTTCGGCTCGTTTCGAGATCTTGTTTGTTAAATAAAACATGTTTGACTCGACCTGGTTTGACTAAGGAACAAACTCGAGTGAGCTCAACGTGAGCTCAACTGGACTCCTCTTTTACACCCCTATGCTTACCATTTTGACTTTGATACACTTTGTTTCCAACTTATTGTATGGAGTATGGTATTGTCTAAGATCGAGTTGTTTTACGTGTATAGCTTAGATTCTATGGACTGTAGGCTTTTATTTATGGGGATTGTCCCTCCTTTTATGAGATGCCTAATACTCAGATTTCAGCAGATTTCTTTTGTTGTTTTTGATTTTGTTATTGCACGTCTGTGGCTGAAACATTCTAGAGCAACAAAGCTAGTTATTAAATCGTTGCCTGCATAAAAAAATTCCTTACATAAAAACATTTCTCACAGAGTAACTGTTAATATGAATAAGAGAAAACTCTATTATAACCATTTATGTACATTAAATGTACATAATACACAGTTAAATATAGTAAAATAGGAAATTGAAAGATTTCGTTGAAAGAAAAGAAATGATATGGATAAAAATTCAGTATTTTGCACTAATAAGAACAAAAAAGGTGAAAATTATTTTTTGGGTGAAAGTAAAAATCTTGATAGAGTTAAATATGAATGAATTAAATTAAAATTCTTTCTTTAGACTAATTATCGAATAGGAGAGTGATAATTAATGATTGAGGATAGACAGATGGGTAAAACAACAGTAGCAAATATATACGATTCTCAATCAATAAGGCCGAATGTAGTATGTATTTATGTAGTAGCTAGTGGTTAAAAAGCATCTTATGTGGCTCAAGTAGCGACTGGAAAGGGAAGCGATGAACTACACTATTGCACTATTGCAGTAGCCGTTTAAAAATGTTACTGGCGGATCAAAGATGGTGGAGCTTGTCATTCAGGAACTAGATACCAAAGTATAAGCAGTGAAGTGGATGAACTGTTACAACTTATAACCGAGAGATCTGTTAGGTGCGCAGAAATTGATTACGTGAATCAATATTGAAACAAACAAAAACAAAGGAAAAAAAAAATGATATTTACCATTCATGGTGTAAGGTTTATGCTTGAATTACACACTCACTCTTCCCATGGATGATGAAGATCATTATGGTCTATGCACATGTTTCCATGCATACAAGATGTTGAATTGTTGATATAACTAAAAGTATTCATACTCAAATGTGAAGTTATCAATTAGCACTAGCTAAATTTGCACTAGGATGTATAACAAAAAGAGAAAAAAATAAAAATAAAAAATTCTACCAACTACAAAAGAAGGGACTACGTTTATCCCCCTCCGAGCCCTCTTCTCTTCCCTATCATAGTTTGCTGTTGTACCACTAACACTGAAACTGGTTTAACAGCATCCGAAGAAGCCAATATATCTCCGATCGACCCTAACTCCGGCAACTCACTCCACTCCGTTATTCCCGCCAACAACGGAGTATTGTCGCTTTGCCGCCGGCCAACCATGATCAGGTCAAAATCACAGTTTTCCATCATTTCATTGATTAAAATCGCGGTGTCTGGTCCGTCCTTTGATCTCTCCTCTTTATATGCTATATTACTCTGGTGTGAACCCTGCATCTTTATATCCCTCAATGTCTCTGTATCGAGAATCGTGTCCCACTGATTCTCTTGCCCGCCCTCCGCCGCCACGATCCGGATCACCGTCAGCCGAACGCCGATTGATTTCATCATTATTCTCTTTGCATATGCTAAAGCCTCACGGTCGTCGGAGCCGCCGATGAAAATAACTGCGACGTGGTACAGAGTGTCGTCCTGTTCCATCGGAGTTTCCTTGTGCCGGATTTTCCGGCGATCGATGAGAATTGCGACGGAACACGGCGCCGATTCCAGTACTTGTTGATTTATCATTCTCTGCACACTACTGTCGAAGATAACTTTCCCCTGCGGATTCCATTTCCGGTGAAACGGAAGTATTATCAACGATGCCAATTTATCAAATGCTAATGAACATATATCATGGTGCATAAACTTGTGCAACGAAATCGCCGTGAAAACTTGAACACTAAGAACGCCGTCGTGGTTTTCACCAAAGTTTTGAAAAAGGTCAATTATTCTCTGCGATCGATTGCCAGTAGAGGAGGCATTTTTTTGGCCTAATCCATGGTTGATCATGAGCGGCGTGGCTCGGCCGATGAGCTCCACAAGGTGAAGAGCATAAATTACTAGAGGGCTTTCTTTGGAAGGGTTAGAAACTTCTAGAAGTCTGATGGTGGAAATGGCATCGTCTAGCCTGTCGGCGCAGGCAAGTACTCGAAGCTCAGCATTGTATGGAGTGTGTAGTATATTCCTCTTCTGGTAACCTGTATATGTTCTTGAATAATCGTACAGGAATTGCACACCGAGGTGTGATAGTAATGCCACTACCAATATGGATAGTATCACGAGGGAGAAAGACTCATCATCAATTGTCTGCAATTGTTGATCCAAAGAAAATAGACAGCTTGTTAGTACGTTAATAATAAACCCAACACGTGTTTATTTTAAGTGTTATGTAGTCCTATTTAAAAATAAATAATCATGTATTTATTTTGTCATTTTAGAATGGACAAATTAATACCCCATACAAAGAATTAAATAATCACGAATTTCATAATCTAGTCCTTATGTACATTTGTTTACATAATTGAATTTGATGGAATTAATAGTTTTTTCTTCGGACCAATAGTACCTTATGATTAAATTAAGGTTCACACAGAATTGAAGAACAATCTCGTTGGACTGAACTAGAATAGTAATTTGTATAAGTACCTGAATTTTATAAACGATATCATATAATGCACCTTGAACTGTGCCTTGAGAACCCATGATGATGCCAAGAATAACAGCATCTCGGATAGTCACTTTGTTACATAAGGCCGTTCCAGAAACACATGCAAATTTAATTCCCATTATTGCCAGGAGGGTCGTTATTATCGTACCTAAAAAACTAAAATCATAAAAGGTAGCTAGATCTATCTTTATTGCACTATAGGTGAGAATGAGTGGAGCTAGAAAGCCTGAAATGAATGTGTCCAACTTATCTGCAATTGCTGACCCTAAAGGCGGTCCAGCCGGCACAACAAGGCCGATCAGAAATGGAGCAAAATGGTACTGGAGGCCGACGTTGTCGCAGGCTATGGCCCCCACGAGAACAACACCACAAACCAAAGAAATGTAGATGCTCTTAACAGGCTTCCCTTCTGGTGTCAATTTTATGATTTTGATGAAAAGCAGCCTTGTACTGATTGCACCAAAAGTTACCATACAATTTTCAATTAAGGTGATGACACTCGTAATAACTCCAAACCCTTGATTATAGGTTGTATAAGCTCCGGACAATACATTGGAGACGACATTAACGATGTCGCTTATCAATGCAGCTGATAGAGAAAGGCGTCCGAGCTCTGTGTTCATAATCTTTAGGTCAACCAAAAGTGCTGCAACCACAGGGAAAGGAATTGTAGAAATGACTCTGCTAATGCCTCTTACAGCAGGTCTTCGATAAGCTGGTAAATACGTTTGTAGAACTTTGTCACTCCCCATATACGTGCTTAGGAATAAGGGTCCGAGGGCTCCAACCACGCCCACGGTCAAGCCCTTTCGTCCAGCTTTCGGCACTAAGCTTGGATCCATCTTCACACCAACCAAGAACATGAAGAACATGAACCCAAACTTCATCAATAACTCCAGAAGCACATCTTCCTCTGGAAACAATTTCCTATAAGCGCTAGTTCCCAGTATATGTCCCAATACTGTTCTCCCTATGATGATTCCTGCCTGCATTCATGTATAGTTAAAAAAAAAAAATCATTCTTCCTTGCTATATATGTTAGAGCACGATCTTACCATTCTTTTTTATTTTGTTTTATTATAATTTCAAATATTTTTTAGTGAAAAAAAAAGTATGCTGATACTCTGGTTAGACACAAATTATAAGAAATGTGATGGTAGAAGGAGAGAAATATATACAAGGATTTCGGAGAAGTTTCGCGGAAAATTGAAGCGTTTGAACAATATATGGAGGAGTTGAGTAACGCAAAATATTAGAGCTAACTGCAATTGAAGGCGCGGTAACGCAAAGTTCATAAAATCTGCTACTCTGATTTTAAACAGACCGGGTGAATGAAGTTGCAGATTAATATTACACATTTCATCATATTGCCCAACTTCATCCCCTTTCCTGAGAAATTCTCCGGGTTCCATTGATGATCAATTTTGCACGTACTAACAAACTAATTTCATCGCGATTATTAATTTAATTTACTGGGAATTAGTTAAAATGATTGAAATGATTGTGACACATTGAGAAAATTATGTTTGCAAAAGAGAGGAAAAGTGGAAGGACAAGAAATTGAAGAATGAATGAAGAAGGTTGACCATGTCAAGATTTCAGTTCAATGATGTAGGAAGATCTATGATTAGCAGTAAAACTAGGAATATGGAACCACAAAATATAAATCAATAGAACAGTGCTTAATGTGCTCATATTTAAATTAAAAAAAGGTACATAATTAATAAATTGATGTTTCCATATATATATATATATATATATATATATTATTTTTTTTTTCATTAAAGCAGTCACCATAAGCATTAGGAATTTATCATGTAGAATAATGGAAAAAAATTGCCTCCATAATGAGAGAGGACGCTGCAACTTTCAATTAATCAATTGATTCAATTTTATGGGTGACGGAAACAAAATAAAAAGAAAAAACTGAATTAAACTGATTATCAAGAAAACCAAACCTCATTTTTAGTGATTATACCCAATTAATAACTAAAAAATGTAAAAAAGGAAAAACTGAATCGCGAACAAGTAGCAAAGATTGTGTAAATGTTAATTCTAATAAGTCTAAATCATAACCTATATCCACACTTCAAAAGTATTCTTTATTTTTAATAATTCTTCTCAAGTTTTTTTGAAATTCCTTTTTGAATTATTAGAGCAGAAGTAAGTAAGTTGTAGCCCATTTAAGGTCTTGGCTCAGATCAAAATGATAATTTTTATAGATACTAATCAAAGTCCACAGAAAAAGAGAGAACTAGACAAAAGTTTCTGATTTCATTTGATACCCATATCAGATACAAGTCTAAATATATATAGCATACTCTAATAAATTGTTGGGTTTCGACAGATAAAATGCAGCAGAATAAAAAAAAACTATTTAAAATAAAACGAAATCCTAACCCGAGAATCCATGCGAAACAATCTAATACAGCCAACTGGACGGCGCCTCTACGGTATCCACACGAACACTAACACTCCACGAATCGTCTCACGATCCGAAGGAAGGAGAATTGCAGTACTAGCCGCTGAATCTGTTTCTTTCTCTTAACTCTAGTCTCTTTCTGATGAGCGGCTAGGGCTTTATAAAACTTATATCTCTCCTATAGAACAACTGATATATCCTATATATAGCTGTGTATAGAGTAATTCCAAACGCTAATCTGATTAGGATAATAAAATCCGAATTTTATATTTATTATATATTTTAATCAAGTTTTACTTAATTAATATATATGTTAAATAAATATATATTCGTATTTTTCCAAGGGACTCTAATATATATACAGATTAAATACATATAATTTAAAGCCATGATTTAAATAAAATCAATTTCATTGATATATTAAAATCATTGACATTTAAATTATATATCCTTAATGAATGTTCTTAGTGTGCGACCCTGTAGCTTATTATTACGTTGACAATAATTTTAAATCATATTATAAAATTATAAACAGTGAGTGACATCTAGTAATACATCACTGTTATCCAAGTAATAATAAAGTCGTTGATTCGACGCAACCTTTTTGTGACCAATGTTTCAATGTAATTTAATCCTTTTAACATTGATATCTAAGATTAAATTTAAGGCATGGATGTGTCATCCTCTTCACAATTTAATCTCAGTTTTCTTGATCAATGAGTAGACTATATGAAACAAATCTATATCACCTCTAATTTATAGGAGGGTTAAATTTCATCTACATCATTTCTATTTCTCACATAACTCATGATGTATCCAACAATTACCTTTATCGTCCACCTGGTTAAAGGTGACTTTTGACAATATCAAAACACACAACTCTTCATGTAGAATTCTCATGGTGGGTCTGTCCAGTACACTGCTTATATATATTTATGACCAATGAGATACGGCTACCAGTCAATCCACATACTATTCTCAATGTATTATTGTTATCTCACTAACAATAATACTCGACTAAGGACATTTAAGAATAATGATATGTATATATAACGTACTTATACGATCTCATATTCAAGTCACATACTAGAATCCATATAATTAATATCATTTTTCTAAAGACATTTATTATGTTAACATTTATATAACGCAGTAAATAAAACATAATAAAAGAAATTATCATTTAACCAAAACATAACATAAATATAGTGTCACAATCATTGCATAATTGGTCACTAAAGCATACACTCCAACAATTACATGATATCCTAGCCTTCCATTTACTTTTAATCCTAGCCATCTATTTCTACTAATATAATAACAAGTAAAGCCTTATAATACCCCCCTCTAATTTCACTAATAATCTATTAGTTACATAACTATGTAACATTCTCTAACATTATTTGAAATATCTAGACAAAAAGAATCTGCAATTTGATCAAAGGGAACTACTGTCCAACTCCAGTTCTTCATCCCAACCTACCCCAAGAAATAAATTCTGAATTCCTTGAAGCTCCATGATAACATCTGCAATGTCCATTCTTTCACTTGGTGATTCAACAGAACAAGAAAGTCCTACCTGAAGTACTGACACCAAACATGACTCTATTTCAACGTCTCTTTTTTGTTTGCTGGCGCGACTCGACTTGTACCTCACTTCCAAAACAATATCTTGATCAACAATGTTCATGACTTGATCTGGTAAAGCCACCTTAACATGGTTGTGGAGGCCGCTGCCATCTATGAAAGTGCTACTCGTAGGTCTTTTGCCTGTGAACATTTCGAGTAAGAGGATTCCGAAGCTGTATACATCACCTTGTGTTGATACTTCCTTTCCCATACCATATTCTGCAATACCAACTACTTTAATTGATACTACCTCTGTTCAGAAAATAGAGATGCATTACATTTTAAGAACAGTTCTTGTTTTCCTAACATATCCTTGACATTGATGTTGGAATGATTTAACAGTGATATAATGAAATGTGACCCATGTCATATTAGGAATTTTATGTAAAGATGCTAGGCGATTCTCTACAGTCTAGGCCATATTAATCCTAACAACACTAGGCTCTCATTCCAGCCTTTAGGTCCATTTAAGTATTATTAGAATGATGATTTCATTTACTTGAATGACTGTAGTGATTAAAAGGCCAAAAATGAGTGATTAGTACCTGGGGGAACATATCCTATTGTTCCTTTGATTGCAATGGAGCTAGATTGTGTTTGATTTGATTCCCCACTAAAGGGTAAAAGAAGTCTTGCCAAGCCAAAATCACCAACATGGGCACAAAGGTTTTCATCAAGAAGAACATTGCTGGGCTTTAGATCACAGTGACAAAATGCTGTTTCACCATGATGATGAAGGTAATCCAACGCGGACGCCACATCAATGGCCACATTCAATCTTTGAACTAAGCTCAAATTCTTTGGATTTCTCGGTTCAAATTTTGTAGGGTGTAGCCAATCCTCTAGACTCCCATTTGGCATGTACTCAAAGACCAATGCCTTAAAATCACTGCCTTTATGGTCAATAGTTGAACAAGATGTTATAATCTTGACTACATTACGGTGGCGAATGTTTCTCAATATTTGGCATTCAGCCAAGAAGCTCTTGTCAGCTCCATGTTGTTGAAGTTTAAGTACTTTGACAGCAACAATTTGTTCATCAACTGTTCCTTTGTAAACATAACCATATTTTCCTTCTCCTATCAAGTTTGTTGCTACAAATCCATTAGTAGCTCGAAAAAGATCAGTGTACGAGAGCCTTGGATATTTGCTTCCCAATGGTAATGTCACAGAAGAAGTTTCATGTTTGGATTTTCTGACTTGCCAAACAATGAAGGAAACACTAGCCAACAAAATGACAGCAGGGAGAACAATTACAAGAGGTAGCATTTTCGGGAAAAATGACTTATCTTTCTTTTTGACTTGTATTTTGTTGGGACAATTAGGCAATTTCAATGCTTGAGTTCCTCCACAAAGATTCAGATTTCCAACAACTGAGAATTGGCTAATGTTCTTGAACACACCTTCAGTTGGAACTTCACCCTCAAACAGATTGTTTGAAATGTTGAGATATCGAATCACCAGAAGATCCCCTAAGAAACTTGGAATCTTCCCAGACAATTTATTTTGGGAAAGATCTAGCAATTGAATACCTCTAAACTGTCTGAAAGATGATGGAATTGTGCCTTCGAAATTGTTGTCCTGCATATACAGAACTTCCAACAATAGACAACTACCAAGACTACTTGGAATACCTCCTGTCAGTTTGTTTCCAGCAATATTCAACACTCCTAAGTTTCTCAAGCTACCCACTGTCGATGGTAGTGAGCCTGTTAACTGATTTTGATTCAAGAAAAGACCAATTGTGAGGGAAGAAAGTCCCATAATCTCATCAGGTATAACCCCACTTAAGCGATTGTGTTGAAGATCCAACGCTTGCAGACTTGTCATGTTACCTAATGTAACTGGTATGCTTCCCTCAAGAAGATTTTCTTGAAATGCAATCTGACTCAGTCCGGAGATGTTGCTAATAGATGATGGAATTTCTCCTGAAATGTTGTTTCTATATAAAAACAACCCCTGCAAATTGGTAAGCTTCCCCACAGATTCAGGAATGCTGCCGCTGAGCTTGTTTTCATTAAATGCTAGACTTACCAAGTTGACAAGGTTCCCAATTTCTTGAGGTATGCTTCCAGATATGTAGTTATGATCTACTCTTAGTGTTGTGAGGCTAACGGAGAGATTTGTAATTGAATCCGGCAAATTACCAGCAAAACCATTCCGAGTTATTTGAAATAACTCTAAGTTTGTACAATTGACTAAAGACTGAAGGAAGTCCAAGTCATTTGGTTTTGCAGTTCCTAGTTTGTTTACAAGAAGGTTAAGGTGTTTGAGATTTCGGAGACTTCCAAAATTCAATGGTAAAGGACCAGTAAACCTGTTCCAAGGAACATCAATAGTAACAAGTTTTGAAGCATTAGCTATTGAAGGTGGAATTGGCCCTGAGAATCTGTTACCTCCTATATAAATTTCTTTCAAATTTGGCATGGTCAAACCTAAATCTGGTGGTAGTTTCCCATAAAATTGGTTTTCTGTTAAGTCAAATGAAAAAATAGATGAAATATTGTAAAGGGTAGGAGGAACTATGCCAGTTAAATTGTTTGAGTGAATTTGGAAACTTTCTAATTTTGTAAGCTGTCCCAACTCAAAAGGAATGCTACCCTCTAGATGATTTTCACTCAAGGTGATTGTAGTAAGAGATGAAAGATTTCCTAGTGTTGGTGGAATGATTCCTGTGAAATGATTTTTCCATAAATGCAAAGCCTGGAGATTAGACAAGGAACCTATGTCTTCAGGTATACTTCCTGTCAGCTTGTTTTGGTACACATTTAGCCAAATCAAACTAGAAAATTGAGTTATGTTTGCAGGGAGTTCACCTTGGAAAGAATTGGTGTAAGCCAATAGATATTCTAGGCGAAACAATCGGCCTATTTCCTCGGGGATCGCGCCATGGAAACTGTTGTTTTCGAGATAGATTGTGTTGAGGAAACTAAGGTTTCCAATATATGGAGACAATGAGCCAACTAGTTGTAATGATCCTAGGTCTAGTACTGTCACTCTTTGGTGGCGACTGCATGTAACACCTTTCCATTTACAGAAATGGATCGAATCGTTCCACGAGCTAAATCCTCCGAAAGGATCTGCAGTTATGAGATCTCTGATGGCAAGCAAAGCCTGCAGGTCTGTTTCATTTGTGAGAGCAGAAGAGCTTGTCAAAGTTGAGACAAGTAGAACACAAGAAAACAAAGTGCAGAAACTAAGGATTTTAGAGAACATAATTTTTATGTCCTTTGTGTTTGATCTTAGTTTTCAAAATTGTTTTATGTGGTTAGTTTGATTGAATGGTTGTATGAAATTGAGAAATAATAGTGACAGAAGAAAGTAGGTAAGCCATCACTTCCATGACACGCCTCATAATAGGTTCCCATTGATGTTGGACTATTTTATCAAATAATTTATTTAAAGTCTTCAAGTGGTCGAGTCAAATATTTTTTAGAAATGCCATCTAAATTGTGGAGTAATTATTTCTCTTTCTGAAAGTAGATTATAAAAATATGGGATTGCCTCTCTAATTAATCTTCAAATTAGAAATTTCTAATTTTTTTTTTGTTACTAAATAATTAGAGAGGCAATCCCATATTTTTATAATCTACTTTCAGTAATCTGCACACGTAATTTGTACTCTGTAACTAATAAGACAAACTGTTGTGTGTGAAAGAGAGAGGGAACTTTTTTACAAATCTTATCACACTTAACTAGAATTGCTTCGACATGACGGAGTCCATCTAGATAGGAAGGAATTTAGACTGCCTAGGGGAGTTGGCTACTAGATTGTTCAAGGAAACTTTGATCATTTACCCATTCCGTCCTAAAATAGATACTTGGTTACTTTTTTACATGTAATTCTACCGTAAATTAGTTAATTATCCACGGATTAGTTATATTGTTAGAGGCTAATTATATTTAGTATCAAAAAATTAGAATATATATATATATATATATATATATATATTATTTTTTTTGGGTACTTCCTATCCGATATCCAAATTATCTCGATTAATGTTGACCGATTTTAAGTTTTAACGCGACTCTTAATCAAATTTTTTTTATTAACGTTGTTTCTATTATATGGTACTTTCGCATTATTTGAGGAAGGGTCCAGGAAATGTCGCACATTAACTTTCAAAAAGTTGGAGTATGTTCAAATGTGAGTCATTTTGTTGAAATTTAACCAGATTCTTGTAAATATGAAAAGCCGGAATGTTTGAATTCGGCGCAACAAATCGGTTGCGTACATCGCACAAAGTCTCGGCCGTTCCGGCGAGACATCCAGCAAAAAACATATCGACGGATGCAGTTATTTATGCGAATCAAATTCACGGCGATATAAGATTGTATAGCAATACAAATTTAGGGAAATACAATCTTGTATTAATGCTGTGTTCAAGAGATATTTTTTTGAAAGAAAAGAAAAGCAAGGGAAAAAATTATGAGTTATTTATTTTCGGAGCGTGTTCTTAAGTTTTTGTACGTAAAGAAAGGGAAAGGAAGGTAAAGATAATATACTTCAATTTCAGTTGAATATTTTCTTTCCACATATGAGAAGATTGGGGGAGAAAGAAAATTGGATTTAAGTGATAATTTATTATACTCATCTTGCCCTTATTATAATTTCGTTGAATTTTGTTATATCGTGTGTATCTCAAGTAAGTTTATAACAATACATAGGGATATAATTGTAAATTATTATTGTTTATCTTCTTTTCTTCTCAATTGGGGAACAAAAAGAAAAATTTCATATGATACTTTCTTTTTTTTTTCACTAGACTCAGGAACAATCGAAAGAAAATTGTTTAATTTTCATTTCTTTCCCTTCCTGTCATATTCTTTAGAAAGCTTTTCTTTTCTTTTCTTTCAAAACTCTGGAACAGAGTGTAAAAATATTAGCACAGTGATACATATAGTGTATTGCAAAGATGTATTTGATATTGTCAAGTTGTCTGTAAACTCGGCCGAGTCGCTCACATATGATATGACAAAAGTCCATAACAAAGTTTTGAACGGAAAAAATTGACGCCGACGGAGCAAAAACGAAGAATCGCAAAGAAACGTTTACAAATCAGAATAATCAAATCTCATATCTCATGCCAAAGAGAAGAAGTTGTTTCAAAAAAGAATAGGAGAAGTTCTTCTTGACTGCAACGATGGTCTCTTACGTTGCTTTCCTTTCCCAAATGACCGGTGAAACCAACAATTATGGTCTATTGCCTTATGAGTTCTGATATAGTTAACTAGCTTCTAAATAGGTCAAGGAACACACTTGCATCCCAAATTTTTATCTTAATTAGACTGGGCTATTTTAGTTGGGACTTGGTTCTATGTTTTTTTTTCTTCAAAGATCTAAAATTGGATTTGGAAGTTTTTCTCGGGAGAATGATGTTGGTCAAATTATGATATTAAAATGACTTTTTGCAAGAGACAAAGATAGACAGGTATTATTTTGAAAAATTATAAATAAATAGGTATAACTGAATATTAGTTTTATCATATAAATACCACTTTCTTTTTAATTAAAAACATAATAACCATCCAGTCTTTTCTCACTCTCTGTTAGCTTTTTCTTCATCTTTTCTTCAAATCTTACTTTCTCTCTTTTCTTCATCTTTAACCCAATAAAAATCTCTCTCTCTCTCTCTCTCCCTCCCTCCCTCCCTCCCTCCCTCCCTACTGTTGTCGTCGCTCACCACCGTCGTCGTCATCTCTTCCTCCTCCTTCAATCTACTTTATATTCGTGCATCACCATTGTCGCAGTCATCATCATCTTCTTGTTTCTATGTGCTTCTCTCTCTCTCCATCTCCATATGTGCTTTTGTCACTCTCTTCTCCTCCGCCTCCTCTTCTTCCACTTCCTCCTCCTTCAGATCTACTTGCCGTTGCAAAACCACCATCTCTACCATCGTTGTCGTCATCATCACCTTCTATGCTTTTATTGTCGTCATTGTGGCATAACCACCATTTTCGCCGCCACCACTACCTCATCCTTCTATTACTTCTTCTCTATACGAAATACCTACAATTTCAGATAAAATATCTATCGTTCGCTCAAAAATAAATACCTACAACCTGAAAACGAAATACCTATAAAATACTTATTGTTCGTAACTCTAAAATAAATACATACTGTCTGAAAATGAAATACCTATTATTTGTTATAAGTTTCAATTTGAAATAATCACTATTTATAAATGATATGCATAATATCTATAAATAATGATTTAACAATTAAAAAGCTTACTTTTTGTAAATTATATTAAATAATATATATTTGTTGGGTGACAAGTGCTATGATGATTTTAAAAAAAATAAAAATGACATTTAAAAATATTATTGTTTGTATTTTATGATAAACAGTATATATTTAGTGGTAGGGTGAGGTGAATGGTGAAATGGTGTAGTAATTTTAGAAAATATTATATAAAAAATACATATTATTTCTGGTTCATAAGTGAACGGTAAGTATTTTGGGGTAGATGTAGGGGTGGGTGTGGTGGCGGGGTGGGATGTGATAGATTTAAAAATAATTATTATGTAAAAAATATTTACTGTTTGTAGGTTATAAGTGAAGTGAGGGGTGAAAGGTGTGGTGGAGTGTAGTGGGTGATAGATTAAAAAAAAAATATTATGTAAAAAGTACATACTATTTGTAATTTATAAGTGAACACTGAGTATTTAGAGTGAGGTGGAGGGTGAGTGATAGATTTAAAAAAAAAATTATGTAAAAAATACCTATCGTTTGTAATTCAAAAGTGAACAACGAGGGTAGGCGCAACAGTGGAGGTAGAGTGGGTGATAGATTTTCAAAAAAAAATTATGTGAACAATATCTATTGTTTGTAATTTATAAGTAACAATAATTATTTGGAGGGTGGGAGTGGGGGATGAGGTGAAATTAAAGTATGTAAAAATGTTATATTTGAAAAATATGTATATGGATAATAGGTATATCATCGACAATTCGAGCAGGGATACAATTAGTATTAAAATAAAATATATTTTTTTAAAAAAAGATGGATAAAATTGATATTAATATAATATAATTTTAAAAAGTAGTGCCTATTTGTCCATAACTTGTTTTTAGTGAACTTCCTTATCCACAAAATTTTAATTTGATATCTCAATGTCAAAAACCTTTTTTGTAATATTGACGTATCTAAGACGAATTAATAACTTTAACATATTATTTAATAATATTAATACAACATTCGTTGATTATGTCAATGAATATGCTAAAATTATTAAAATACCTATTAAAATTACTAACGACAATATTTTAATAATACTTAGATGGTATAATTCGAAAACACCATTACTGAAATGAAAATAATTTTTATTTAAACAACTCTAATGTCATTTCAAGTTTTTTCTTTATTTTTATTTTTTCTCCTTTAGTTACATATTCGTGTGTATTACAACAATATTGAAAGTTTAACTTTTTACTTTAATGAATTCATTTAACTTGTTATAAATACGGATTATATGTTATTCCCTCCATCTCCATAAGGATGTCTGAATTCACCTTCTTACACATATTTTTAAGTGTAATTTAATACATATTAGATATATTATTTAATAAAAATTATGGAATAAAACTAAAATATATGAAAATTAATATTATGAAAACTATTGTATACAAAATCTCACATAAAAATATCACAATAATAACTATGACAATAGTAACAAAGACACTCTCGAACACGGGTAGTATAATTTATCACATCAATGCTTAACTCCGAAGTTGTTAAAGGTATGCACCTCCAACATTAGTCAACCAAACCACACACATATAAGATACGAGTTCGACGGCTCCATGAGAATTTTATTGATGATTTATCATTTTCGTTTGCCTGAAGAAAGAAAACACGAAGCCCCTTGACAATGGCTTTAAACAAACCATAACTTGAGGAACCTTCCACTTTGCCTCAGTTTTTCTAGTTGATTTGGCAGTTTACATATCCCAGTTTAGTGTCTGTTCGTAGCTACTCTTTAATAGCTTCTCATCCAAAAGTTATATTTATAAGCGTCAAACAGTAAGACTTTTATATCGACTTATAATCCAAAAAAATAATACAAATTTCGATTTAGCCAATGATGCAAGCAGAAGAATAACTGGAATAAGAGTTTAGCATACTTTTTCAAAGGAATTTTTAAATTAAAAATAGGTTATAATTTTCTGAAACATGGCCTTAATGTAGGTGAAGTATGTTGCCTCGTCAGGGAGTGCACATTATCAGATGCAGGACGAAATAATTCCAAGTTTTGTGAGGACTGAGAATAATCCCAAATCGTAAATTCCACTGCCAACTCCGAGAAACAATGACAACAAAGAATTGAGCATAACCTTTTCTTCAAATATTATATTTTTCTTATATGAAGTTATCTTCCTTTCAGGTTAAACATCGACCATTATACATTTGAAAAACGGTAACACACAATGCTCTCCGTGAGTCAAAGAATGAAGAGAATAGTTTACAAGTGTACTAGAAACAAAAATATTCAAAAACAACCTATTCCTGCTCCTCGAGGAAGAGATGTCCATTCATCAGACATTAATATCTGTACGCTTAGATCTGGCAGCAGCGCTATACTCATGGGCACTCGTCATGGAAAATCTTGGGATGCTTGTGTAGTTGTCAGGAGTCGACATGGGCTGCTGAGGATAAAGTGTAGGTGGAGGCGTGAGATTCCGCTGAGCTGGAAGGGGAGGGAGCACCACATTGTACTTGTAAGGATCACCCAGAAGACTGCAATGAAGCACAAATGATTTACTTATATTAGTGTTACAAACAGGACCACAGTTTAGGATATAAATTGATATAAATGTAATATCACCGCATGTGTTAGAATGTAATACATCAGAGTGAATCATAATAGTAATCAATTTTCTGAAAAAAGAACACCGGATACAGCAAAACGAGATAAGAAAATCGATAAACCTAACAAAATCTATCATTAGATGTATCACATAGAGTGAAAAATAGAGAGATCCTGGTAAGTTTTATGAGTGGAGCTTGATTATTAGTTCATTTTCAGCAATATTTGTTTCCATTTTGTTCTACATAAATAACAATATAAAGTTTATTCTACATCATGTAAGGCAGTGGCATTCCTGCCAACACAATGCTTTGCCACGCATCCTCCGATTAACAAATCATAGTGTCTGTCCTTTCTGGTAAGGCCTTGATTTTAAAAATTAAACTATTACCACCACGTGGGAATCTCCAATTGAGAGTTTTCTTAAATTTTCTGTGGGACAGGAATGACCATGGGCCAAATGGCTACAACATATAAGACCGAAGTTTGTGGTATGCCTGACAAGCAGAGTGCACATAAACAATACAGCAAGATATGAACCCAGCTACATCTCCATGCACATAATAACACTGATATCACATGAAATAAATTTAAATGTTTAAAGCAGGTTGTACCTTGTGCTCTTATATAATTGATCTTTGTCACTCAAGTTTTCACCTGACCGCTTCGATGATCTCTGGACTGGAGTTGACCATGGGCTCGTTGTTGCTGGAAGATCATCTGAAAAATATCTCCTCCTGACCAACTGAAAAGAAATGTTACTAAAAATCAGATAGGAGCCCCATGTGGATATTAACTAGTAAGAAATACATAAAGGATAAAAAGACAGACCATCCGAAAAAACTTCATCACAGCTTCCTTGTCATATCTTGCTTCCTTGGCAGCCTATCATGTTTAAAAGAGTCAGAATTGTGCAAATATTACAATCAAATAAAGTATCTAAAATGATAAAAATATAACACTCTAAAATGCATGGTCTTTTAAATGACAATGTATGCATATCAAAGATGTCAATATGTATTTATAATAATTACATAATTAACTGAAACAGTGGTTCCTTAGTTGTAAAGCTTTTTACCATGCCAAGTTCTGCGTAGTGTCACAGTCTCTCATAAAAGCCCACTTCTACTCATTCAATGGTTAAGCTCAAAATAAGTTTGAACTTAATATAATACACCCGCGTGGCATATGTAGAACTACACATGTTCAATGTTATGGGACATTTCACAACATGAACAGATTAATGCAACAGCTTTAGACACTCAACACAGACTAGCTTCTGGAAGAACCAACACACTTTTGGATATCCAGAATAACACCATTCTCAGAAATCATGTTTAATAAATATTTGTCAATCATCATCAAATTCACAAATAGATTGGATCACAATAAAATTAGTAAAATGCTACAAATAAGACGCATGCATGGGACCATGTTGACAATTACTTAATTAATATTGAACATCATCACGAGCCACTAAAAAGTACTAGTCTTACATTCAATAACTATGGGGAAAACATAGTATCAGGTGCAAACGATTCTTGAGAAATGAAAGTACTTAAAATTCATGTAAGACCACTCCCTTCTAAATTCCAAAAGGAGCATCTGAACATATGTTTCTCACAAAAGATCAATACCGAAGACCAAAACCAACAGATGCATCTGTAAGTTTTTGCTATCATCTATTCCCATTATTTATCAAATATGATTTAAGCTTGTCAAATCTTACCGCTATTAGGCCTCCATTTCCAGGAAAACTCTCAGTCAGCGGAAGTTCATCACTTGATGAAAGTAAACCCTGCTTCTCTACCCACTGGCGAGCAACATCAACAAGATTGCCACTGCTTCCTCTCGTACCTTCTTTTGCAGCAATATCTGCTTTGTTACCAATAACAATGTATGGGACAGGAAGGCCACCTGGACCTCCAGACCCTAGAGGGGCAGAGAATGTCCCATTTGCCGCAATTTCAGTAGCCCACTTCTGCAGGCTTGTTTTTGTCCTTCTCTGTGAGAGATCATGAACAAAAATTATGCCTGCCAATGAGTTTCAGCCAGAAAATGGTTACAACTATGAGCCTCAAAATAAACTACAAATTGCTCAATTACAAGTTGGAATATTCCAGCTCCAAAAATATTAATCAACTGATGGCTGAGGCTTGTTCCATGTTGCAAGTGCAGATTATGAACCATATTCTACTGAGCAATGTCAAAATTATAAGTCCTTAAAAACTGAATATAACATACAACTGGATGTAGTTTCTAACTCCAAGTCTTCTTCTAAAATTTCAGTTCATTGACAAGCGAGAATGATTTTTCCCAAGCAAGAAGGTATCTCACCATTAATTTGTGAATAGAAAAGTGACCGACAATCTTTGTAGCGCTCATGTCCAGATACATCCCAAAGTTCGATGAAAAAGTCTCTGTCAGTGTCACCTTTAATGCTACTCGAAGAGCTACCAGAAGTTCCATAAGTAATATGCTGGATATTAAAACAAGGATAATTGATTGAAGAACACATAAATAAAGCACAAACTTATATACCAAAAGAAGAAAAAAGACAGAAAAAAACAAGATGACTTACTTTAACACCAACAGTACACCCAACAGTCTGAGAAGGGCGTGCACAAGAAGAACCTTTCAGGATCAGATGAACAAGAGAAGTTTTCCCCACACCTATTAGAAAGACAACTATTGAGGTTAACTAAAAAAATAAGATGATAGAATGCCTCTCAATGAAGAACAGAATATCACAAAAGGAGTTCTCCAGTTCGGTCCTTCACCTCTGTGACAAGGGCGCAGGGGAAGATATCTTCAGTTTACTTCCTATTGAAGTTTGACGCATTGATTCAGAGTTCAACATCAAATTTAAGAATCCTCCTTCTAATAGCGAGTGAACTTTTCTCTTTCTACCATTGGAGGTACTTATTACATCCCTAGATTATTTACTTAGAAATGATATCTAGAAATTTTCATCATTAGATAATTTACACACAGTTTAAATCTAGAGAAATCCTAATATAAGTGTGGTCCACTTGCAGCTTAATTTTTGTTAAATTTTAACACTTATTCCATATTTCAATATTAACATCACATAAGGTAGAAAAATATATACTACCACCATACTTATTGCTCGCACAATACCACATCCTCCTTAATCACAGGATTACATGTTTTTATAATTTTGTCTGAATGGTGAGTGCTCCATGTATTAATGCAATACCGTATTGCTAATATAACAATTTTAAGGATAAGTTTTTCTAAAGGATTATTCAGTTGGATTTCTCCTAGGCTACAAAAACAACAATAGTACTTCATTGATAGAAAATATCCACTGGGTTCAACAGACATTCTTAGTATTTTTCATTTGACATAGCTATCCCACCGTAAGTCAATTGCAACCAAAAACAAAATAATGAGTTACAAAACAGTAGATAAATGCTAAACCATATCAACATTAAAGCTAACATTAGAAAACTTGAAGCAACTGAGAAACATAAATTATGATGAAAGTGAAAATTACCCGAGTCCCCCACGACAAGCACTCGAACCTGGCCGGAAGGCGGCCCACCATTCTGCTCTTTGATCTCCCTTTCACTTCCCCTCCAAAACATTGCTTCCCCAAGACCCTCGGCCACAATAATCACCAATTAACAAAACCAGAAACCACTTCAAACAAAAATGATGAAACCCCAGAAACTTCCTACGGCATATACATCTAACCAATCAATCAAGTCCCACTAAACATACTCATAAATAGCCAGAACTAAATCAAATAAAACATCCCCAAAATAAAAAATTGCAGCTTCTTTCATGAAAACACACGAATTCGCCCCTTCGCATGTACGATCAGGAAACAAAAAGTGACAAGACCCTAATTTTCACGATACCAATGTACACATGACAATAGCGTTGAATCTCGTGCCGCCTCTGATCCCTCAGATCCTAATGATATTTCTGCTTTCAATTCGATCAATTCGATCAATTCTGTAGTGAGATCTACTGCTAAGGATTTGGATTCGAGTTATTCAAATCAATCGACATGAACCGAATTGGGTGAAGCTATTTAGTAGTTGATGTACTTCGCTTTACACATCTCGCGTATTGTTGCAAAAAAAATCTTTGAATGAATCTCAGATATTCCTAATTAATGGCAGGGAAATAACTAAACACTATGAAGTGGAAGAAGAAAAATGGATGAAAATGCAATTACTTGGTAGCTAGTTCTCAATTTATGACTTTTTAAGTAAAATATATATTTATCCTTCAAGTAAAAAGGTTAAAAGTAGTAGTAACAAAACCTTCCTTCATATTAATGGTTTGTTAACTTAACTTTTAATAAAAATGTTTCTTCAAGTAAAAAGGTTAAGAAGTAATAGAATATTCCTTCACAAAAATGGTTGTTAACTTGTAACCAAAAAAAAAAGAAAAAAGAAAAGGTTGTTAACTTGACTTTAATAAAAACTACCCTATGTGCACACATTTCTTAGTAATTTTGTTAAAGAATTAGATTGTTTTTAATTATTGAGAATTAATAGTTAATTTAATAGTAAAAAATTATATACTATAAGTTATGATTTTGTGGACAATCTCTCTTCTCTCTCTTTTATTTTATTTTTTTAAAATTGATGACAGAAAATGATTACGGTGATTATTCTTAATATAATAGAAGATACTTCTTCTATTATATTAATAAAAAAAGTACTTCTTTTATTAACAAACTAAATATAAAAACTATCAATGGTGATGTTATAAATAGGAGGTTTAAGTAAAATTTTTGGGGAAGTGTCTTTAAAATAAAAGATAATTTTAAATTATTTGAGTACTTTTGAGTCACTGAAATTGAATTGATGATCAATTTCAAAATTAATCATAATGGTCACCTATTACGGAGTATTACACATTTTGATGCACGATGTCTATTATGGAGTTATTATTTATTAATTTAATGATCAGGTCGTTAAATATTATGAAATTCATAATTAAAGTACTTGCTAATATAAAAATAAAATTCAGAATTGAAATTCATAATCTTCACTAAAGTCGACTTAACATTGAATTTATAAATATAACATTTACAAACTAAAATTTATCAACTTCTTTTCTTATAATAAAACCAAGAGATGATTAGTTTTAAATAGATTCTCTCCTTAAAGATCACTCATGCTCTTCATAATTAATATGAAATTAAATAAGATAAAATTAACTCAGCTTAATCTCAACCGACTTTACTACGTACAAGTTTTTTTTTTTTTTTTTAAACAAGTTTTTTTTGGGACCTGTGTGTCTATTTAATTGTGAAAAATCAAATATTAACCAAAAAATTTAAAATATGAGTATATCAAATCTCTTAACAACTCTAATAAAGATGCCAAGTAGTATTTCTTGTAGAATCACAGCTTCTAAACTGAGACAACTCCCTGTTTTTGTTTCTGCTCACCCCATAAACAATCTCTTGCTTCTTGTAGCTCCGCAATAACATCTCTAATGTCCATACGCTCGCATGGAACTTCGTAAGAACATGATACTCCAACTTGAAGGATTGATGCCATGCACTCAATCTTAGAAATGCTATTTGCACTTTTAGACGGGGGCTTATTAGTAAATTCATCTTCATTATCTCCTTGTAACAAATGCGGTTCAACAATTTCCATCACATTATGAGGGAGAGCTTCCTTCACATAGTTATGGAGGCTAAAATTGTCCTTGAACATGCTCTCTGTAGGCCTTTTGCCTGTGAAAATTTCCATTACTAGTATGCCATAACCATACACATCTCCCTTTGTTGATGCTTCCTCACCCATACCATATTCTGCATATTTATATAGTTAAAAACAAAGAAAACTTGTTTATATTAAATATATTATAAATGTGTTTGTATTCTGCGCGCGCATACACCAACGCACATTTATTTATGTTGACACATACAAGAGAGAGTCCATCCATTGGTTATAAGACTCCCGCTACTAGTTAGGATGGAAGACATTTGTATTATGCCTTCCTCTCCAATTAAATGGCAGAAAGTACGAAATTTTAGTTCAAATGCTTTTCGCTACCACTAGTAGCGGAAGCTTGCAATTGGCAAACAAATTTATATATCTATATCAACACACACTCCCGCACTCCGAAGAATTATATTAAAAACTCCATTAGTTTAAAAAAACACAACATTTGAGAATAAGATTTGTTCTAAAAAAAATTACATTTGCATAATTTTTAAATCATAATACTATATTTTCTCACATTTGTCGTTTCAATCTTCTAATCTGATCTTTTCATAGCTTTTACCAAAAAAATTTATTATTTGTACTTATTTGTCTCTGTCAAACATACAATATTAATAATTCTAAAAAATCTGCTCATTTTTTTGAATGAATGGAGTAGGGAAATTGTCATGTATACAATTATCTGGTTAGAATAATTGGTATATTTCTACTGCTCTACTCGATTTAATTACCTGAACTGAGCAATAAATGGTATAAACTTACCTGGGGGAACATATCCAATAGTTCCTTTAATCCCAATTGAACTTGCTTCAGCACTATTAATCTCACTTTTAGTAGCTAAAAGAAATCTTGCAAGGCCAAAGTCACCAACATGGGCACAAAATTCCTCATCAAGAAGAACATTACTTGGCTTCAAGTCACAATGAATGATTGTTGTTGGGCCATGATTATGAAGATAATCCACTGCATATGCCACTTCAATAGCAATGTCAAGCCTCTGGAGCAGAGTAAGGTGTTTGTCATTACAATGTAACCAGTTGTCTAGACTCCCATTTATCATGAATTCAAAAACCAATGCCTTAAACTCACCACCTTTATAATCAATACTAGAGCAAGATGTAATAATCTTGACAAGATTTCTGTGTCGAATATTTCTCAATGCTTCACACTCAGCCAAGAAACTCTTGTTTGCTCCACGTAATTCTACGTTTAGTACTTTGACAGCAACAACTTGTTCACTCGATTCGAGAATTCCCTTATAAACAGAACCATATCCTCCTTCACCTATTAAGTTAGATGAAGAAAACTCATTTGTTGCTCGACGAAGATCTCTGTAAGAAAGCTGTGGATACTGGTTTGCTGTGGTGGAGTTTTGTTGTTTAGATTTCTTGCGTTGACATAGAAGGACTGCAGCAAGACATACTAATGATAGAACAATAGGAGTAGCTACTAGAATATATATTGTTCTATGAGGAAAATGCTTTCTTTTTTTGCTTGGAACTTTGATGAGGCATTCAGGCAAATGCAATGCCTGGATTCCTCCACAAAGCTGCAAATTTTTGGCAACTGAAAAGGCAGTGATGTTTTTGAAGACCCCTTCTGTAGGGACTTCACCTTCAAACTTGTTGTGTGAAAGGTTAAGGTTCTGTAAAAGATGGAGCTCCCCAAGAAAACTTGGAATCTGCCCAGAAAGATTATTACTTGAAATATCTAGAACTTCAAGATTTTGTAACTGTTTGAATGAAGATGGAATTGTACCTAAAAAACTGTTGTCTTGTATATTCAAACTCTCCAACATTAAACAATTACCAAGAGTAATGGGAATTTCACCCGAAAACTGATTGTCTGAAATATCCAATTGAGCAAGACTTGTCATGCTACCCATTTCCAATGGTAGTGCTCCATTCAACTTATTTTTGTTCAACAAAAGAAGAACAATGGAGGAACTCCCTCCAAAAATCTGCCCAGGTATTGCACCTGTCAAACCATTTCTGTGAAGATCCAACTGTTGCAAGAATGTAATATTACCCAAGTTGACAGGTATGCTTCCCACAAGCATATTACTTTCCAAAGCAAGAGTGTTCAATCCTGTTATGTTTCCAATAGAAGCCGGAATTTCGCCAGAGATGTTATTTGTATCAAGGTACAATCCTTCCAACTTTGAGAGCTTACCTATTGATTCAGGGATGCTGCCACTTAACATCATCTCACCTAATGCTAGTATAGTCAAGTTCACAAGATTCCCAATTTCTTGTGGAATAACTCCAAAGATGTAGTTTGTGTCCAATGCCAACTCAGTCAATGTGGTGGAAAGATTCAGTACTGAGTTTGGGAACTCACTTCTGAAGCCATTCCCTGATAGCCTCAAAAACGAAAGATTGGTGCAGTTTGTCAAAGACTTGATCAGGAGGTTTAGTTCATTAGGCTGTTTTGTGCCTAGTTTGTTTGTATCAAAATTTAGCCACTCAAGATTACCAAGGATGCCCAAATTTCTTGGTAAAGGTCCAGTAATATAGTTTTGTGAAATGTCGAACCTAACAAGTCCAGAAGCATTAGCTACTGATGGTGGAAAGGATCCAGAAAATTGGTTCAAACCAATATAAAATCCTTTAAGATTTGGAAAGGTTAGGCCTATATCTGGCGGGAGTGTTCCTTGTAACTGGTTTTCACTTAGTCCAAGTGAATCCATTGTTGAGATGTTATAAAGTGACAAAGGAACTTGTCCAGATAAATTGTTTGAGCCCAACTGCAGAAACTTCAAGTTTTGAAGCATAGAAAGTTCTGAAGGTATGTTCCCCACTAGATTGTTCATGCCTATATTTAGTGTACTAAGTGATGATAAATTTCCAAGTGAAGATGGGATTAGTCCAGTAAAATGATTTTTCTCAAGAATCAATTCTAAGAGATTAGACAAAGAAACAAGTTCAGATGGAATTTTTCCACTTAAACTGTTTCCTGTAATATCAATGAATCTAATATCTAAACAATGACTAAGGTTGGTAGGGAATTCACCTTGGAAGGAGTTATCTTGAAGAAAAAGGCGTCGAAGGCGAAAAAGTCTACCAATTTCTTGTGGGATTGCACCAGAAAAGCTGTTGTTCTGGAGATTGATTGACACAAGGAATGTAAGGTTTCCAATTTGAGGAGACAAAGAGCCAGATAGTTTGAGAGATGACAGGTCTAGTTTGATTACTCTTTGTCGTCGCGAATCGCATGTAATTCCTTTCCAATGGCAGAAATGAAGAGAATTGTTCCATGAGCTCAGGGCATCAAAAGGGTCTTCAGTTATGAGATTCTTGAGAGAAAGTAAAGAATCTTGGTCTGTCTCATTTGTTGTTATTCCATAGGTAGAAGAAGTGCAGGATTTTGAGGCTATAAAAATGAGGAAAACTATGAAATGGATGAAGTGAGGAAAGTGGTGAAAATTTAGCAACTTCGAAATCATATTTTTCAAAATTACTCAAAAATTTGGTAAAGATTGAGGATGGAGGAAAGGTAAAGAGGAGGTTCAGTTAATATTTGCTTTTATGAATCTAATAGAAGACAAGTGACTTGAGTGGTTGTTGACCTTTATGCCGGTTCTTTTGTTCTTTTCAACTCGTTTTTTATTTATATGTATTTTTAGTATTTAACTTGTCATGCAATATTTTACTAGCAGAAGACAATGGTTTATATTTTCTTATAAAAAAGAGAGGAATCAATCATGTCAGCATGGTTGGATTTAGCAAATAGTCACGGATACTTTTACTTGTTCACAACATAGTATTCTCCTTGTCCCATAATAATTAAATATAATTATCGTCGTTTATTTTGGTTTAAATTTTAAAATTTTTAGATTTTTATAGTGTAAATCATACGGTTAGAATTTAAAATTTTTAAAATTTAAATTGAAATAAACAGAGTTTATAATAAAAAAAATTATTAAAAAGAAAATAAATCTCTGATTATGAATCAATGGAAACACAATTGTGGACTTGTGGTCACTTAAGTTGGACAAAATATGACTTGTGGGGACTCCCTAGTGACTTCTTCACTTGGAAAAATTCTTGCACTGTTGAAATTACTGCTTAAGTGGGGAATAGGTTGGTCCAACATATTGTCATTGAGGACTATTTTATCTGTTGTAATCATACGCAAAGGGTTAGGTATATATCACCATTGAGGCATCATGTCTTGTTGCTCTATGCTCTTAATTGACCTTTAGTTTTTTTATTGGCTTTAGTTATTGCTTGCCACATGGCCCACAATACACCACTTTACTTGTTTATTATTTATTTATTTTTAAATTTTGTTTTACTTTATAACTTTCCCCTAACTGGTTATGGGCTTTGTTAAATTTGATTGTAGTGATAAATAATTTTTTTTTTTTTTGGAGAAGGTAATAGGGAAAATTTGTATTTAATTCCCAAACTTGTAACATGTTTAAGAAAATAGAAGTTGTGGGGATCCTGTTCGTGAATTACTTTTTAATTATTATGACTTTATTTAAGTTATATTTACTTTTGGTTTCGAATTTATTATATTTGTGATGTTAGGTAAAAGTATTTATGTTTGATCAAATTTACTTGTCAAAAGAAACTTAAAAGTTTTTTAGAAGGGACATCAACAATCTTAATTTAAGTTTTATTTTAATTTAAATTAATTTTTATTTGTTTATGTAAGTAGTATGGACTCGGCTCAATCTAAGTAAAAGCGGACATACAAATAAGTAAAAGTGGACTGACGAAGAAGATAGTTTTCTAATTAAGGCCTTATTGGAATGTGTAGAACAGGGGAATACACAGCTGAAAATGGATTGTTGATATGTTAAAACTGTACAAGTTCTTTATTTCAACAAATCCTAATGTCTAATGTCTCAGTTCATATGGTTCAGTGGTAGATGCTTACTCATAACAAGAGTATGTCACATTAGTGGATTAAACTAAGTGAAGATAAAAGACCTTAACCCCCCACCCACCCTCAAAATTAAACCAAAAAAAAAGAGAGAAGGAAAAGAAAGAAAACTACAATATCTTCCAATAGCAATCACACTAAAAGAAGTTGTATATGGCACTCGATAAATCATCAAATTTTCATAAACTTCACCTCGCATTATCATCTATTAAGAGATAATATAGATATGATTGAAAATTGTTACTGACAATTATGTAGAATATATCATATGTAATGTGCTTCTGTAATTAAAGAAAAAAAACATAGAGAACAAATATATATATTCTAGCTTATGGTGGTTGTGTTAGTAGGGGCCGACTCTTGTCGTGATACTTGAAGGTTTTTGTGTCACTCTCCGATAATTCTGGGAAAGGTTCACATTCTCCGATACTTGTTTATCTTCAGAAGAAACGGATGGAACTTTAAAGAAGACAAAGAGTATGACAGAGCTTGTGAAATTGAATATGCAAGCTGATTCTGATCATGATAAGTGTAAGGAGGAAATCATTTACAGAGGACACAATGGAACCAGCAGATTGTGCTGCTGTGAGTAAGGCTAATTGTCCATCGGTGGACATTGTCAATATCGAAGAAGATACCTGCGATCATAATACAATAGAAGTACCAGAAATGGAACTAGACGATCGCATTGCAAGGCTAGAAAGAATTTGTAGGATGATAGCAGAAAAACATGCTGCTAGTTCTTGATAAATCATAGGAATATAGGAATAGCTTAAATCTAGCTTTTGTGTTGAACTTGCTTGGTTTCTTCTTCAATATCATTACTGATACACAGATAAGTATCAATCATCTATAATTCTGCATAAGGTCATAAAAGATCCAACAGAGTATTTGGAAACATTGAGATATATAGCTTCATCAATTGAAACTGAAGGCATCATTAGGGAGTTTGTAGCCTTAGTGCTGTACCGTGGCTAAAACTCTGATGTTAACTCAAAATGAAGTTGTTAATCACAATAGTAAGATTGTGAAACGAAGTTTTGTAGTTAGAAGTTCCTTAAAGCTGATCTTACCAAAAACTTCTGTATCCCATCCTCATTTCCACTGAATCTGTATTTCAAATACTCATTTATACCAAGTTAATCACTTTCACTAAGTACTAAGATGAAGTGTGTTACAGAATTAACAGAATGCTATATATAATTTTTCTGGGTATGTTTATAATATTCTTTTTAGGTGCTGTATTTTAGGCATTAAGCCAACATGCTTCTTATGCCTCATAAATTCTGCAGTCATGCATTGGGTGCCGTTAAACTGCTGCTATCAACTAGTTGACATAAAATTTTCAGGTAAACATTATCGCCAAATTCAGCCACTGGCATATGCATGGAACGTGCTGCATTCTTTTTTAGTTCATCCAAAATCCTGAGCGATATTGATTGTGATACAACATCATCACTGCCAATATCTCTTAAAATTTTGGCATATTCACTGGAGATATGTGTGCCTCTTCCCCCCAGGGGTGGGGGACGTAGGGGAAGAGGCACATATATCTCCATTAAAGGTATTCTTGGAGTATGGTTTTTAAAGTTTAAATTCAAAAGTGTCACAGGACCAGTGATTAAGATGGTCAAGTTCATAGTTCATTAATTATTACTGAAGATAAGATATTGAGATTGAAATTCCAATTAAAGACTACAAAAAAGCAGCACCATAATCTAAGGATAATAAGTGTGTGAGTTGGGTATGTGAATTTTTAGGCAATTGTTTCTTGTATACCCCAAAAAACAAAAAAAAAACAAAAAAGAAAAGAAAAAAAGAAAAGAGGAAAACAGTTATAAGTGCTGTTGGTAAAAACTTTATTCATTGTCAAAACCAGGAAATTGTGGAGACCATTTTACTCATTTCAGAAACGGGCACTTAAAATTTTATTGAGTGAATATGATTCTCCATGCCTATAGCTTTAACAAATTAAGTCTGATAATCTTTATTCCTTTTCTTTCTTTCCTTCTCTGAAATCTTGATTCAATATCAATGGCAGAAACTATAGTGGAGGATAGAGAAGAGCTCATGGTTCCAACAACTGGAGGAAACCGAACTCTGAGAGTTGCCCATTTCCTTAAACCCACTATAACCTCCATTAATGACCTTCCTCCACCTCCTCTCCAAACCCACCTTTTCTATAATTGGAAAAATACCCATGATCAACATCTGGTCTTGCATCAAGTTTCAATCAGAAAAATGGAAGATGAGGGTAGAGAAATTACACCCCAGATATCAACTTATATGGAAGCAGGCTGGTGTTTGTGAAGCAATCTTGTCTTCCACCTACCAAATTCCAAGAAACACGGCCTTGATTTTGGGGCTTGCAGAAAAGTGGTGTTCTGAGACAGACACTTTCATTTTTCCCTTGGGGTGAGGTAACTATCACATTAGAAGATATGATCATTTTGGGGGGTTATTCTGTTATAGGTTCTTATTCTCAAGCCCCTTAACTAATAATTTGGCTGATGTTTTGAATAGTATGAAGAAATCTCATGATCATCTTAGATTAGTAGGTTCTAAGTTTGTGAATGCTAATTCTTGGATGAACTATTTTATGTCTAGTGATAGTCAACTCGAACATGAAGCATTTCTTGCAATGTGGTTGTCTATATTTGTGTTCATCAACTCTAGTGATCACATCGAAATAAATGTTTTTCCTACTGCAGTTCATCTCTCAAGGGGTACTCGAATTGCATTAGGACCAGCAGTTCTTGCTAGCATTTATAGGGACGTGGGGTTAAAGAAAATAATGGTGGAATCAACAAAATTAGGCGCTGACTCTTGTCATGATACTTGAAGGTTTTTGTGTCACTCTCCGATAATTCTGGGAAAGGTTCACAGAATTGAGGCCAGTTCCAAAAGTCATGAAAGGAGAGCAAGATCAGCCCGGTGGCATGAAATGGAACAACTAGTTGTCGAAGATGTGAGGGACACCTTAGACTCTGCTGAAGATACCTTTCTATGGCGCCCATAAGTTCAACTGATTCTATGTTAACAGTGGGTATCTGTTGGAACTAATTGGGGCGTAGAAATGGAATCGTTTTCTCGGTGCTTTGGGAGATTCAGAGCTAGTTGGAGTAGACTGCATCGAACAATATCTCCCTAACAGAGTTGCTATGCAATTTGGATTAGACCGAGATGTTCCTCTTAGCATTCCTCAATCCAGAAACTGCTTGGAACAATTAGAATAGGCCTATTAGAGATGTGTAACTCTATATATCACAGTTGCAACTAGTGGTCTATGTTGAAGAGGATCATCTCACAATTGCAGAATTAGTGGGACGAACAAATGAGAGTGATAGCTTTAGAACAAGAACACATGTCGATGATGAACAAGAAAACATGTTCTCAAAAATCTTCAGAAGGGAGGGATGGAACTCGAGTACAATGAAACCAAATGATAATTGTAACCATTGTGCAGAACCTGGAGATCATGGTGTTGTGAGTAAAGCTACTAGTCTGTCAGTGAACGTTACTGGTATACATGAAGATAGCTGTGACTACAAGACAATTGAAGTGTCTGAATTGAATATTGAAGACCGTATCAATGGGCTTGAGAAAATTGTTACTAGAATAAAAGCAGCAAATAAATCTAGGCAGGACTGAAGTTTTAGCATTTCCTTCCAAGTGTAGAGAGGAGAACAGAATACCCAATGAAAATCAGACAAGCATGAATACTGATTAAACAGTAGAATGAATGTTAAAAATTTGATTAATTGGAATGTCATTAGAACTACATGATCAAAATACTGATAAAATTACAAAATGGATATCAAATCAATTTACTAACAACAAAATTATGAAACTAGAACACGATTAATCAAGTTTTCTAATCTTCAGTGCTCTTCGCCAATCCTCCAACAAACGCCTGCAACGGCCATACCTTTTTTCATCAATATCTTGAAAAACACCATCCCAGATTCTCTTCATATGAACCTTTATTTTATCGAGTTCCTCCAATTTCTGGCGCAATCTTTTAACCACAACTGTTGCATTATGAACTGGATTGCTGCGAATAACTTCTTCACCATGTCCACAATACAAGTGTTCAATACATTGAAAATCCAACACACTAAAAATTTCCTGAATTTTTTCTGGTTTGGTGGACAATTTTTCTAATGTTGATTTGAGCCGCTGTTTCAGCATGTCCATCTCATACATGTAAGATTCCCTGACGAACATGGCTTCCTTGTACAAATCATCTCCACCATTCTCCCTCTTCCTCTTCTGTCCACGACCCAAGATCTCGAATCCCGAGGCATCAAATTCCTCATCATCACTACTACTGGAAGAAGACTCCGATAGCAGATCCGCCTCGAAGCGCGTGAACTCCACGTACAAATCCGGGTCATGTCTGAACAACTCGTCCAACTCGGAATCGACTTGAGCAACGGTCATCTCCTTCTTCTGGAACATTCCCATTACGTGACAAAACTTCAAAAACATGAAACCACCATCGTTTTTTTCATCAGAACGCTTTCGAATCTTATTAGCAAAATCGACATACGCTTGAAGAGCATGATCATCATCATCAGAACCCTCGTGTGGCTCTGGGATTTCATATGGATCTCCGAAATCACGATCCACCAAGATCTCGTGCTCCTTAGGCAAGAACATGTTGAGGCCGAGAAGCAAGTCCTGGTGATTAGCGAAAATGGCTTTGAGCTTGAAGAAGAGAACATCACGATCTTCGACAACGTCGGGTGTTCCGATCAAATTGCGTAAGATTTTGCAGAAATTGTCGAATGTTGAAGGTTGACGTTGAAACCTTTTCTTCACCGAATAAACATACTTTGTAGCTAATTTCTCCATAATCAGAGTTGCAGAAAATCTTATTGCGAGAGTGCGGATGATACGACTGAAGGGAGAGACAATAGATTAGGGTTTTTTTTTTTTTTTTAATTCTTCATATGGAAAGTAACTGATTTAGTTAAGCTGCTTGTATAAGTCCTTTCTTAATCCCCACGCACAACTCCTAACCCTAATCCTCCTACAATTTGGGAAGATGAATTTTTTTAATTAATTACATATGCCTATTATTCCTTTGTTAAAGGTTTTTATACTAAAATTTTGTAGTTGATTTACACGGATGTTTATTTTTCCTTAAATTTTAAAAATTATATATTCTTACATTGTAAATTATTAATTTAAAATTTTTAAAATTTAAGCGGATACAAACATGTCCAGTAAAATATAAATTGTGAATATAATAAATTGTGACCAATATTTTAATTTATAAATAAATGGTAATCACATATATTTATCATGTTTTATTATTGAATTTAACCATTACAAAGCAGATTTGTCACAAATAAAATAAAATTCTAGCTATAGATGGCAATGACTAAGTTCACATTATCCAAGCAAATGCATTAATTAGTAGATCCACTCGTAAAAACTATGGACTTGGCTGATTTTTATTACTTCTTTCTTTTAATTTTTTTTTACATTATTTTAGTTTTCTTTTTCAGGTATGTAATTAGTGACAAAGTGTGTACAAAGGTAGATAACAGCAACAAGTTTGTTTGGTGATTATTACTTATTCAGTTACAATTCAATTTTTTATCTAGTCTTTCGCATTCACTCGCAACACTACCGATGAATAAAAGTTGGCAATAGTTCTAACCAAATATTTTTACTACTTAATTTTCTCAAGACTTGTATAGTAGCTTTACATATGAAAGTGATTCTCTCACTGTATCTTCTGTCAAACAAACAAGAAGTGAGGTTTAAGAAGTTCAAACACATGCACCTTTATTAGAGGAGGTGATCATTTTATAGGAAATAGGAGTGAAGTCCATGTGAAATAGTTGCTAAAATGCTGCCTAAATCCCCTTATTCTTGAAGCTACAACAATAAGTGGCTTCCGTAACCCCTGTTTGTTTTATCTTAAATTTTAAAAATTCTAGATTCTTGTAGTGTATTTACACTATCAGAATCTAAGACCTGTAGAATTTAAAACGAAACAAACGGGGGAACATACTAGTCGCTTGACGAGTACTTCAAATGGATTTTCCCTGAAATTACTTGGTCCAGTAACTGCACTCATGTCCAGTAACTTCCACTTGTTTCCTCGTGCCAACGTGCAAGTTCAGTTCGTCCTCAGCCTTCTTCAACACGTCCTGGTGGTTCAGAAGTAAACATAACGCCCATGTTAGGAAAATGATATCAAGAGCCAGGAGTAAGGTCATCTCATTCGGTACTAATCAATTTTTTCGAGTTAGAAATGATAATGAGTTTGGTACAAATTTGTCTTTAGTAGGTAAAGTTAGTTATAGTATATAATTATTAAGAGACATCTCATGTCTATCTTAAGATTTGTTATACTTTAAATGTGGTATATAACTACATATCTTATCGTTCATCATGCTTTATGATAAAAGACAAATCACTTTAACGAATTCATGTTCATGCCTAACGTGATGAAGCAGAAAATAGTGGCTTTCTTAGCATTCATTTTGGACTTAATATGTGTATTATTTTCCCTCCCCTATAATTAGTCCTAATATGGGTGTTATTTTCTTTAATAAGACTATTTATCTAAAATCTGTGCCAAAACAAATGTAATTCTATCCATAAGATTAAATAATCCAGTTAACAACGACAAAATTAACACATTATTGTTGTTTAAATGAAATTAATATCAAATCCCCCACTATAATCCCTCGAACACATGAAAACAACGTAAAAACCATACAAGTAACTTGTCGTTTAAAAAACTATTATTTTAAACGAAGCATTTGGCTTCGACTTAAATGTAATCGGTGCGGCTCTCTTCAAATCTTTTGGGTTTGCGAAGATTTATATTATACAAGACTTAACAAAAGTTGTTATATCGAAACTTAGAAATAAATATATAATTAAAATAAAAAAGATGTTATTTTGCTTACAACAGAGAACAAGGGGAAAACATAATGAGATTATCTTAGGTGCCTCGGGAGATGTTTAAGTATCGTATACGTTCTAACATTTAAAAACTCTCAACTTTGAACCGATACGATCAATAACATAAGCAATCAGTTTTGAAAAGAGAAGAGCGGCTTGAGGAGAACTTCAAATGGTTTGTCTTTGAAGTTACTTATTCCACTCACCACTCTCATGTCAATTGGTTCTTTAGATGGTGTCTCCAACTCAAATCCATGAATCAAGCTAGCTAAGCCCAACTCCATAACTTGAAGAGCTAGAGATATTCCGGGGCAGATTCTCCTACCACTGCCAAACGGAATCAACTCGAAATTATGGCCTCTTACATCCAAATGTTTATGGCTACTCAAGAATCTCTCCGGTTGAAACTCGTTCGGATTAGGCCATACCCGAGGGTCGCGGTGAACCTTGGAAAAGTTCACCACGAGCCTGGTGCCTCGGGGGATCTTGTATCCCCCGACCACACAGTCCGCGTTTGACTCACGTGGCGCCATGAGTTGTCCTGCACCTGGATATAGGCGCAAAGATTCTTTTATAATCGCTTGAAAGTAGACCAGATTCTTTAAGTCAATTTCTTCCACTTGTCTCTCTGTTCCGACATGGAAGTTGAGTTCATCCTTCGCCTTCTTCAACACGTCTCGGTGGTTCAATAACAAGCACAATGCCCATGTTAGGCTCACCAGTATTGTGTCATTCGCCCCTGATAAAAGTGTCTGCATACATGTGTGACACATATAAATCAACACCCTTTCAAATTCCCTAAAAAGAGTTACAATTATTGTGGAACGTGTTAGCAGACACATTCTTAAAACGACAACAAATAGATATATGCATAGTTTCAACATCAAATCATAGGGCATATGCACTGCATACCAGACAAGTAGATTTGATTATAGTGTCCGTCTGAAATCCTGCAAAATCTTTAGTCGTGGTTACACTTTCATCAAAAATGGACAGCAATACATCCATGAAATCCTCATCATGATGTTGTTTTTCAGCAGTTAGATTACGTCTTCTCCTAATTTTGTGCTCCTCTAACCATTCCCCAACAATGGAATCAATCTCTTTCGCGGTCTCCTTCATGGTCTTTTCATGCCCTCCTATATCCAGCCACCTCAGACATGGAAGGTAATCGCCTTCAATAAACGAAACAAGAAGTTCAGTGAACTTCCTTATCGGCTTTAAATTTCGACAAACCTCTCTGTCAATCCATGGAAAACGCTTTCCCATAAGTATCCTTAGCACGATGTTCAACGTTAGGCTCCCGAACCATTTCTCCATATCTATTTTCACCATGCCATCATCAGTGCGACTAGTTTCATTGTTGTTTACCCAAAAGTCATATATATCTTTCATGGATTGTCTTACTTCAGAAACTCGAACGTGTTCAAACATCTGAACTCTAGAATTAGACAAGAGCTCATGTGTCACAATCTTTTTCATTTTTCTCCAATAAGAATTGTATGGACCAAGACCAAACATGCCGTAATTGTAGCCCATGAGCTCAACTGCCAAGGCTTTCGGACGGTTTAAGAAGGCCTGATCATTGGTAATTAAGCACTCTTTTGCTGTTTTCCAATCACTCACCACCAAAGCTTGATGAACTCCAAGCTTGATTGTGAATAATGGTCCATACTTGTCTGCCATGTCGCCTAGAACCACGTGAGGCGGCTTCGAGTTGGAGCCGGATAAGAGATGCAAATGGCCTATAATAGGCCATGCTCCAGCTGCTCTTGGCGCTTCTTTGGTTTTTACGTTTTTCGCTGAACTCCTCTTTTCTGTGCTAATACAATGATTACAGTATAGAAAGATGAGCACAGAGGCAGTAGTATAAACTATTACTTGTATTTCAAAAGACAAGTACAATAATTCCATGTCTTAATTCTTATTTGAACATCTTATAGAGCGACCTAGCCAGGATGTTTTGTAGAGGTGCTTTGGCTGGAACTTATATGAATCTGCAGATTCGTATTTGTAGTGGTAACTAAAATCATTTTCATTTTTATTTTATATTTTATAGAGAATCAAACATGAGATCTCTGAGAGAACTGCAGATATATAAACATTGGCTTAACGTACGTTAGACAAATGGAGCACGACTAGTCAAGTGATATTTCTTTATTTAAAACCATGCATTGATCAATCACCACCAAATCTTGACTATTGCCCAACAATTATTCCATCTGAATTTAGGACTAATTAAACAGGATATTGTTAGAGATGGAAATGAGTCGGATATAATTTTGTCTTTACTTATTTAATTAGCTAATCTTATGTGCAGCTGAAAATGGATTGTTTATATGTTAAAAGTTTTTTATTTCAACAAATCCTAATATCTCAGTGAGATAAAAGCCACCCACCCTCAAAATTTAAAAAAATAAAGAAACTACAATGTCTTCCGGTGATAAATCACATCAAATGAAGTTGCATCAAAACAAGTCGTTGTATATGCACTCCATATATCATCAAATTTTCATAAACTTCACAATTTCATAATCTCGCATTATCATCTATCAGGAGATAATATAAATCTAACATAAATTTTTTATTTACATTTTTTTTTTGTAGAATATATAACATGTATTGTGCTTATGTAATTAAAGAAAATGATGTTAAGTGAGTTGCAATAAGTAGAAAAACATAAAAAACAAAATAAAGATATTCTAAACTTATGGTCGTTGTGTCCGATCATTCTCAACTCTTAATCTTTTTATACTTAGAATTGACAATATGACAAAAATTTGATGTTTATTTAAGTTGTTTAACAGTAAACTCCTTGTTTAACAGGATAAAAAATGAAAAAAAATTAGTAATATTAAAACGATATATCCAAGTAACATTGTTATATATGGTTACTGATATGAACTCATATTTACAATGAATTTCATTGAATCAGTCAAAATTATAAGATTAATATCTTAATAGATGGTTTTCATTTCTTTTACAATATCTCTTGCATATTAATTCCTTGTTCAAATATTTTATGATCGACAAAAAACTTGTACACATAACATTTCATTTCGTACATGCACATAACTATTTTATGACTAAAAACAATTCATGACTAAAGACATTCATGCCTTGCTTGTGTTTTTGTAGGCTTACCGATCAAATGAATGCCAGCTATAAATCTTTGCAAGCGTCCAAAAATTTAAATATCGATAAACAATGTGTATTTCCTATACATGTGTTATTTTATCGTTAGATAATTATTTCTTATTCTTTATATATATATACATATGTACGTCTGCATATGTCTAATATAGCTTTTAGGATAATGGAGGAAACTAATTCAACCAACCCATCCTCACAAGGCAAACTTTTTCAACTGCACGTCTCATCGCGCAAAACTGACAAATCACCTGCAAACTTTTTTCCATTAAAATCGCTCGCACACATCGCACCAAACTCACAAAACTTTTTTCTATTAACATCGCTCGCACACATCGCACTAAACTCACAAATTACCCACAATCTATCGCCAACAAGCTTTTTTCCACAGCACCTACTCATGTTATCTGAACCAGTTTTCCGTTTTTTTTTTCCTTAGTTGTTTGATCTAAGTAGACTAAATTAATTATCTGAAAAAAATTAAATGATAATTATGTTATCTACTAGGAGACAGTTGACTACAATATGGTAGTCCAAAATTCAAAAACATTTGAAACCTCAACGAATTCTAATTCTAACACTCTTTGTTAAATTTAAATTAATTAGAAACGTGTTTTCCAACACTCTTTATTAAATTTAAATTAATTAGGAACGTGTTTTCCAATTTTTTTTAATGAAAAAAATATAAAATTATGTTTTATTGCATATTATATTATTCGAGTTTTATGAATGGACATATGCAATATCTCCTTGGAATTTAACTACGAGAACAAGATTTTCTAAACCCTACTATATTACACAAACCAAATAATGACTGCTATTAGTTGTACATCACAAAAAATAACAATCCATTTTAAATTCAATAATATGATTACAATAAATATATGATCAACAATAATAAACTTACAAGATATATTTTGCCATAATAACATTAGCAATAAAAAATAATTAAAAATTATGATAAATATTCACAAAGAAAAAGAATTAATATATTTTTTAAAAAGAAAAGAAAATATTAATAATGGTATTTTAAAAAATAAATTAAATTTTAAAAAGGAAAAACACATGCGTCCATGTTGTGCATATTAATTCCTTGTTCAAATATTTTATGGTCGACTAAAAACTTGTACACAACATTTCATTTCGTATGTGCACATAACTAACTATATTCATGACTTAAGACATTCATGCCTTGCTTGTGTTTTTGTAGACTTACCAATTAAATGAATACCACTTATAAATCTTTGCAAGCGTCCAAAAATTTAAATATCGATAAACAATGTGTATTTCTTATATATATATGTGTTATTTTATCGTTGATAATTATTTTTTATTCTTTATATATAACATGTATTGTGCTTATGTAATTAAAGAAAATGATGGCAAGTGACTTGCAGGAAGTAGAAAAACATAAAGAAAAAAATAAAGCATCTAATAATAGAGGCATTATACTTACCTGACATTATTTAATTATCATTCAATTCTAACTAATTATTTTAACTTCATTTAAACTTTATCGAAATACTAATCATCTCCTTTATTTATTGAATCTGTCGGTTATAACTATAAATTCTATGTTAATTTTATGGTTATTAAGTTACCAGTTAAACAATGGAAAAATTTTCAATTTATTCTCAAAGTACATATCAAAACCTTGAAAAATATAGTATTTCCTAGGGATGATAATTTTCGACACGACGTGATAGACTTAGGAGGGTTTGAATTGGTTTACATAAATTTTGGTCATAAACAAGTCAACATATTTAAGACACTACTAAAATAATCGGTTGGCGAATCAACCCGTCAAAAATTATTTATGACCCATTTAACCTGATTATCAAAACAAGAATATTTAAACATTTTATTAAATTAATCATGTTATATTTTTATTATTTCTTTTAAATTAACTAATTAAGTATACATTATAAATTTTGAATTAGATTAAATATCATCAATTAGTTATTGATTAGTATATATGATTTTGTGAATCATATTCACTAAGTATATATTGACTTAGTAAGTTATATATACTTAACATTCTTATTTATCATTCTAAAAAATCTAAACTCACCTTATAACATTAATTATTGGTTAATATATATGAAATAATACTTTTTTCTATATATATATATATATCAAACATATAAGATGAGTTTATATTGTAATTAAGACTAACTTATATAATTTTTAATGAATAAAAATATACTAATATAATAATAACTAATAATTATATGTAATTTATAAATAATATAAATTATTAAATTATTTTTATTGATACTATTTTATATAGATTAACTTACAAAACAATATTTATAACAAACAAAAAGTAATTTTATGTTTAAAAAACTTAAGAAAATATGTTATTTTGTCAAAAGACTCAAAACTATGTAGAATTTGAATTACATATTTGTAAAAATCTAATTTTAGAGTAATGTTAAATGAGTTATTCAAGTAGTAATGTTTAAACATGTTATTCGTGTAGTAATTTGTAAATGAGTTACATATTTAGGTTATTTGAGTTATTCGAGTTACATGGATTATTTGGGTTATCTGGATTATTCGAATTATATGGATTATTCGAGTTATCTAAATTATTCAAGTTATCTTGATTATTCGGGTTGTATCGTGTTACCCGTTAAAAATCGTGTCATGTTCGTGTTTCAAATTTTAACCTATTTATAAATCGTGTCGTATTCGTATTATATTTAATCGTATTGTTATATGAGTGGACTCAACACGAACACGACCCACAACCCATTTTATCACCCCTAATATTTCCCTATATATCGACTTCATAAAACATGTTCCCAAATTATGTTCTGAGGAAATTATTTTCTTAACAGCAAATTGAGGTACTTTTTTAAGAGAGAAAATATTTGTTTAACTTTTTTATTTTAATAAATAATTTTATGTCAAAATCTCATAAATTCTATAATCAATATATACGGCTGGCAAACCTTTTTTTTAAAATAAATGCACAAAATAATTTTCAAACTACAATTTATTCTTTATTTTTACACTTCTCTTTTAACAGAAGAGAGAAGTTTCCATTCCTATCAGAAATTCAGAGTAGACAGAGAGACAGAGCACTACACAGTACCCTTCTTACCCCCACCCTCTGAGAAAAGAAAAAAAAACCTAAAAACTTTGATACATACTATACATTCATCATTCACAAATCATTGTTTGGGTTGAGTTTCTAACAATGGCGAATCTTGTGGATAGCACCATTTTTGAAGAAAGAGAAGCTTTCATGATATCACCCACTTGTAGAACCCCAACATTAAGACCTGCCCGTTTTCTAAAACCCTCTGTAAACTCCATTGATGGCCCAAACTTGAAGCTTCCTTCACTTCCTCTCTGCTCTGAGTCCGTATGGCCTTTCAAGGTTTTCTTCAATGGATGGCAAGACCCGCAAAAAAAAATGGTCAAAATGGGTTAAAAACATGCACTCGAAGTACCAATATCTATGGAAAAAATCTGGAATATATGAAGCTATCATGACTTCAACTTACCAGATTCGGAGAAACCCCGAGGTGGTTTTTGCGGTTGCAGAGAGATGGTGCGCTGAAACCAGCACATTTATGTTTCCATGGGGTGAAGCAACTATTACACTTGAAGATATGATGATTTTGGGTGGATTTTCTGTTCTGGGTACTCCAGTTTCAATGCCTCTTGAATCGAGAGAATTGGTTGAAATTCAAGAAAGATTGAAGAAATTGAGAAAATCAATTAGTAAGTCAAAAAAGCACCAGGCTGATCACTGGGATTGGTTAGATTACTTCGTGGATAGTGGAAGCAACTTGGAGCATGAAGCATTTCTTTCTCTGTGGTTATCAAGGTTTGTTCTCCCTGGTAATGTTTATGAAGCTATTAATGACAATAATTTCTCAGTTGCAATTTATCTAGCTAAAGGAATTAGGATTGCACTTGGGCCCACTGTTCTTGCAAGTCTCTATAGAGATTTGAGTTTGTTGAAAGGAATCATTGCTGATTCTATTAATTTTGTGGGTGATGATAATGGCAACTTTTTAGCCCTTAGTCTCTGGTCCCCTATTCAATTTGTTCAAGTTTGGGCTTGGGAGAGATTACCCTCTTTGCAGCCAAAACCGAAATTGATTTATCCAGGTCAGCCGAGATTGGCACGGTGGCATGGAGTGAATCGATCGAAGAGGGAAAATCTCAGGTGGGTTATAGACTCTGCTGTAGACATTTTCTTGTGGAGGCCATATACTATTTCTGTGGAAAACTGGTTATTTCCAAAGTTCTATAGAGAAAATGAAGAATGGCTACATACCGATTGTGGTGATTTAAGTGAAGTTTTCGAGTCCTATGCTCGATGCTTGAGGGTTTCTGAGCTTGTTGGGGTAGACAGCATAGAGCACTATTTACCACATCGAGTTGCAATGCAGTTTGGTATTGATCAAGATCTTCCAGGATGGATTCCAAAGTCTAAAGCAAATCCTGAAATTGCTTGGGATAACTACAACAGACCAGTTAGTGATGATAAGCTATACTTCCCTTCGAGGCTTTTTGAGGCAGATGTTACCTCGCGATACTTGGAATGGTGGGAGAAATCAGTACTAGATCCACAAGGTGAAATCAAAGGTCCTGTTAAAGGGAAAAGTTCGAGAAGATCTACAAAATCTTTGCGAAGTTCAAATGATGATTTTCCTTCTGTCCCTCAAAAGAGTAATTGGGGCAAAGAGATGTTTAATATCTTTAACAGGGTCCACATTCAGAACAGGATGGATGAAATTGGTAAGCCCTTTTTGGCTGTTACAAAAAATTGTTTCCCATCTACCACTGAAGGCAACTATGACGATGTTTGTTGTGGTTCTACTCGAAAGGGTAAACTGAAGGAAGAAATGTCTCAAAGTTGCAATAAGCATGGAATTAAGGATAGAATGGATGTTAATGAGGTGCCCATTTTGGCAGCTAAAAGACAATGTTTAGCATCTTCAACACAAAGCAATGATGATTATGATGTTCCTCCTGGTTTCCCCCCCAAGTGTAACTCGAGGAGAGAAATGTCGCAAACTTTCAACAAGTACATTCAGGTTAGAGTTGATGAAAATGAAAAGGCCATCTTTTCTGCTAAAAGACAATGTTTGCCATCTTCAACTCAAAGCAGCAATGCAGATGTTCCTCCCGGTTTTCCTCCAAAACGTGTTTGCGGAAAAGAGATGCTGCAAGCATGTAACAAGATAAACGACCAGGGCAAATTGGAGGTTAAAACTAATTCAATTTTAGATGTTAAGAAAGAATCTTCAGCTGAAGATTCCGATGCAGATGTCCCTCCTGGATTTCCTCCAAATTATCGCTGTAGGAAAGGAATGTTGCAAACGTGTAACAAGCATCATAGCTATGATGACAGACTCTCTGATAATGTAAATGGGGCATTTAGAAAGAACTGCTTGTCATCTTCAACAGAGCATAAGGGGGCTTTTGGAATGAAGGAATCATCGACAAAGCCCATTAAAGTGGTTAGCGAAGGTGAAGCAATGATAAGATCAGAAAAAGCTAGTGAAATTGCAGATAGTCATCAAACTAAATCTGAGAATTCAGTTGAGAATATGGCCCATGTCCACTACGAGGAAGAAGGGTTAAACTGTGTCACAAAAGAGTTGCCAGAGTTGGATATTATAACTCGTATTGGCAAGCTTGAGAAATTCCTTGCCAGGCTACAACATGAAGGATTTGGATGCAGGAGTGTAAAACAAGAGCCAGATAACTCTACTTGATAGCAACAATTTCCACAGGAGCTAAGGTTTTTTGATTTAGATGCCATTTATCTTAAAACATATGATATGTAAACTGAAGATACTGATCAACATTCTCCAATAGGCAAAAGCTTGTTATTAATACATCCAGAACTAATGTTTTGTTTTAAGTCCATATATTTCTATGTTGCTTGTCTTTTTAATTTTATGGTGCCTGTCAACTCTTTGGCAAGCTATTGATGCTTTATGTTGTTTTTGGCTACTCACTGCTTGTAGGCCTTGGCCTTTTTACTCTTTTCTTCTTCATAACCCCTTGGAAAAGAGAATCGACCAAATATGCAGGCTGAAAAGAGGAGTTTGATAGTATTTCATAATTGGAGGAATCTAGTTGCTTTCAGCATCTTTTTGGAGAGTTTGAAAAGTTGCATTTTTGTGATATTCTGGTTTAGGTGCAGTTTTGTTGTGTTATACAGTTCTCATTTTCTTGGGTGGATTCAATTTTGTCTGTTGTTATGGTAATGACAGTTGTTTTTTGAGATTTGGTTTATATAGCAGTGGCTGGGGGTCATTTTTGAAGCAGAATTTTATTGCAAGTTTGTGTTGTTGGTTATGGGAAGTTCATGGCTGGCATGACATGTACATGACTTTTCATGGGCTTTGACTGTATTTTATGCATTAGACTTTCCTAGAACTATAAAATATTTGCAAATACTTGGGACTAAAATATTACACTCTCCTTTCCACAAAAAAAGTTACATATGTGTTTTTTGCAAATATTAAAATTGCATCTTTGATCAAGATTTTCATCTATAAATCATAAATTTTTTCAATGAAATTTGTTATCAATCTTTAAGTTACGACAAGATCTATAAGTTTGTAATTGAAACTTTTTAAATTTATAGTAAAATAACAAAAAAAAAATTCAAATGTAACTTTTTTTTTAAACAAATTTTTTTTTTTAAAGTAACTATTTTTCTAGGATGGATGGAGTATGACTTGGTCATTATAATTTCCATACATTATAATGGGCTTTGACTGTATTTTATGCATTATAATTTCCATACAAGCAATATTATTTCTATTTTTAATCATATATTTATTTTACCAACTTAAAACTTTTCAACTTTTCCTAATAAATACGAGTGAATCTGTCCTGGTATATATTTGTACACTCCATACGAGAGAGATATTGTAGCAGCCCTTTTACACTCAGATTTAAATGTTTGATAAATTTAAATTTCACAAGACTTCAAATTTCCCTTCCACACACCCCCACCCCCACCCCTCCCCCGCGCGCTCCCTCAATAATAATAGATAAAAGCAATGGGGTCTACTCTCATGAGAGAGTGAATTATGGAAATATACTTAAGAATGTGAACCATATGTTAAAATGAATATTTATTTGTTTATGGAGCCATGTACTTTGTTGCGTAAAAAGTTAAATCAACTTCATGAAACCAAACTTGTATAGGAAAATATCAGATTTCTTATCATGAGATAAAATGGTAAGAGTATGTTAAAACTTATAATACAGAAAGTCTAAAAGTTGGGCGAAAATAATATTTCTATATATAACACCTAAACTCTCGTTAACGACGACTTCGTTAGATTTATTAAGGTAATTCACACAATCAAAATACAAAAATCAATTCGTATACGTATATGATTTGTTCAACCAAAAATTTGTAATTTTAATTTTTTTAGTACAAAGAAGTGAATTAATTACTACAAATGAGTAGTATATAATCCAATTCTCATTTGGACTAGAAGAAGTCTATCTTGCAACATGTAACATGTAGGAGTCATAGTTACGAAGTAATCTTATAATTCAATTGTCATATTTTCAATTTGTAAAGTTTCTTTTTTCTCCCTTTTTTTTATATATAATTAAGTAAAGTGATCTCCTTTCCTATTCGTAAACGAAAAAGTACTTTGAAGTCCGAAATCCATTTTCTTTCGGATTTTTTATCCTAATTATAATTGGATAAGGTTCTACTGTTGTACCTCCTATATAAATATAAGCTGTTTTACAAACCTTATTCTTTAACACAAGTAGCCATGCAAAAGCCTTCGGTACAGGAAGCTCTTGTATTTACTAATTTAGTGAAGCAAAGATTTCTTGAAAATCCTTCAAAATTTGAGGAATACGCGAGTATTATGAGAGATTTGAGAGCTAAACATGGTGACTATGTTTCTCTAATTTTGAAGCTCAAGAAAATTTTCACTAGTCACCAAGACTTGCTCCTCCGCCTGGATTTTTTCTTGCCAAAACTTTTTATCCCCTTAGAAGACTTACCCAAGAAATCAATTAATTCAACAATGGAATTTGTGAACAAAATCCGAAACCGTTGCGACGAAAATAATGATGGTGAATGTGTTATGTTCACAAAGTTTTGTAACATAATGGGTATGTATCAAGAAAAGAAGATGACGGTTCACGAAGTAGATATTGCACTAAATGAGTTGTTCAGATATGATCCGGATTTATACGTGGAGTTCACACGCTTTGAAGCAGAAGATTTATCAGAGTCTAGTGATAAAGACGAGTTCGATGTCTCGGGATTTGAGTTTTTGCATCGATATGGAAAAGGGGAGGACAAAAAGGAAATGAAGAATTTATACGACGAAACCATGTTCCTCAGAGAATTTCACATGTTTGAAGTCGACATGATTAAAGAGCGATTCAAACGTACATTGGAAAAAATGTCGATTCTTGATGAACAATTCGACGTGCTTGATATTAGCTGCATTCAGCAGTTGTACTGTGGTCCTGATGGCGAAGGTGAGGAGATTATCAGAATTTTTTGGCAAAATCCTGTTTATAATGCCAGAATAGCAATTGCCCGGCTGCAGAAAAAGATTGATCAGCTGCAAGAATATCAAAATTATTCCAGCAAAGTATGGGCAGATGTATTGGAAGATGTCCGCCAAAAGAGATCTGTTCGTCACATATATTTCTTGAAAGATTTACAAAGAAAAATTCATGAAAGATCTAGCAAAACCAATGACAAGGAAAAATTAAAGAACAGAACTTCTTTAGCGTATTGCAGTGAGATTATTGATCTTTTGTGTGTATAGATGGTTTGATAGATATGTTCTAGAAAAATCCCAAATTTTAAATTGTAATGTATTTGATATTTTCCATCTGAAACCTAAAATATTTAATCAGAAAATATTCCTACTTCAATCTCTTTGTTCTTGTATTTATGCCATTTTAACGGAGAGCAAATGTATTAAGTCCAAGTTTCTTTTTATATGTTGCAGTGTCATTAGAAGTATATTATACTAAACTCTAAAGACATTTTAACCAAGGTTGGTTGAGAAAACTCCTTGCATGTGTTAAATCATAAAATTGACCAATCAGATGATGTTATTTGAAAATAGTAGTAAAAATAATAGGCAGAGATTATAAAATATAGAGATATAAAAGGTGATGTTTTTGGAACCTGATCAAATCATTGGACATTGGACACCTTTTCCTTCTCCAAACACAATTTTCATTCAAAGTTTTAAACTCCAAATCGTTCATATTTTTATTGATATGTTTAACATTTACTACTATTATGTACCTCAAAGCAGAGCAACAGAAGTCAGCTTCTTCTTCTAAGACCTGTCTGTACTGTACATGCCAATTAACTTATGGAGTATATTGGTATCATTTGTATATAGCTCTTTCTCCTAAGTCTGCAGGTTATTCTTTTCTGAAGCAAATTAAGTAGATGTTCAAATTGATCGAGTGTGCAGAGTTTGGTGTGATACAGTAAGATTGATTATTGGTGAATGTTGGTTGCTAGTAGGTAATGTTGGTTTGATAAAGGAGAAATGTGTGTTTATTAAATCAATTCTCATGAATTCTAGACTGGGGCTGTTTAAAAACGTTAGATTGATCTAGACTCAAACCGAGAGCACGGGCTCACATGGATGTTATATGTGAAAATGCGGGAATAGTCGGGACTAAGCGAGAATTAAGTAAACCTAATCACGTCTGATGAGCGTATAGTTGAAATTAAGTGAGGATTAAGTAAATTTAGACGCGCCTGATATCTAAGCACGCGACTAATCAGATTATGCTGTAAAATACGGGTGATTGCTTTCTTCAATCGGTGGTTCTCTTCATCTGAGTTCAGTCTATCGCTATAAAATGCCTGTCATATTTATAGATATTGACTATTAAATCTTCATTTATTTCCATGCATGCCAAACGAAAGTTCCAATAAGTTTATTCGAATTATCTTCATTTCATAATCTCGAATTATCATCTATCACGAGATAATATAAATTTGTTACTTACAATTTTTTGTAGAATATATAATATGTATTGTGCTTATGTAATTAAAGAAAATGATGTTAAGTAAGTTGCAGGAAATAGAAAAACATAAAGAACAAAATAAAGATAATCTAAACTTATGGTTGTTGTGTTATTAGGTTACATTTGTCCGATCATTCTCGACTCTTAATTTTTTTATACTTAGAATTGACAATATATGAAAACTTGAGTTTTATTTGAGTTACTGTAATACCAATAAACTCTTTGTTTAACAGGATAAAAAATGAAAAAACTTTAGTAATATTAAATAGATATATCCAAATAACATTGTTATATATGGTTATTGATATGAATTCACATTTACAATGAGTTTCATTGAATCGGTCAAAATTATAAGATTAGTATCTTAATAGATAGTTTTCATTTTTTTTACAATATGTCTTGCATATTAATTCCTTATTCAAATATTTTATAGTCGACTAAAAACTTGTACACATAACATTTCATTTTGTATGTGCACATAACTAACTATTTTATGGCTAAAAATAATTCATGACTAAAGACATTTTTTATAGTCGACTAAAAACTTGTACACATAACATTTCATTTTGTATGTGCACATAACTAACTATTTTATGGCTAAAAATAATTCATGACTAAAGACATTCATGCCTAGCTTGTGTTTTTGTAGGCTTACCAATTAAATGAATTCCAGATATAAATCTTTGCAAGCGTCCAAAAATTTAAATATCGATAAACAATGTGTATTTCTTATATATGTGTTATTTTATCGTTGATAATTATTTCTTATTCTTTATATATATGTGTACGTCTTCATGTGTGTAATATAGCTTTTAGGATAATGGAGGAAACTAATTCAACCAACCCATCTTCACAAGGCAAACTTCCAACTTTACTCCCTTCTTCCCAAACTCATGTAAAGTTGGACACGTGAATTCCCAAACTCATTGCAACTTTTTCTCTGCGTTTTTCTAAAACTTATAAGTTGAACCTTTTCTCTACGTTTTTTTTTAACTTATAAGTTGAACCATCAGTTTGAACAAAATCTTAACTAACAAATGATCAACAAAACTCACACTTGCAAATCTTAACTAATAAATGATCAACAAAACTCACACTTGCAAATCAAAGAAATCTAAATAGAAAATAGACATCTTCAGCAGCAGCAATCTTTAGAGTTTGAACATGACTTTGATAGCACTACCACCACTAGCACCAGTTTCAAATGCTTTCTAAACCTCCTCCTGAGTACCTAAACCTATGCGTTTAATAAAGTAAGTTTCACATCGATTTCACCACTTCTATGTGTTTAATAACGCGCTAAGCTGGATACACACAGTGGCGGAAGATGCCTACCACATCAATCTCCCTGCAGCAATCTCCCTGAAAAAATCAAAATAACAAAAAACAAAAGAAGAACGGTACCTAGCTGCAACGAGGGTGAGAAGGAGGGTCATTTCCTTATGACCCATTCCCACGACCCATGAGATAAACTTTTCCAACAGGTCTAGTGGCATTTAAAGCCTGTGCACATGGTTTTGCTGAACCCAGCACAATCAAAGCTTACATCCACTTTAACTCCCATGGCTTAGTAAATTATATATTGTTCGGATCATATGTTTAAACTATGAATTCTAACAAATAAACCGTAAAAATAAGAAAATACATTCAAGTAAATTATATGCCGTTCGGATCATATGTTTAAACTAGAATTCTAACAAATAATCTGTAAAAGTAAGAAAAGAGAGGAGAAAGAATACAAATTTTGAATTAGGCTACTAAGTGACATACAAATAACACAACTGTTGAAATTGTATTATGTATTTAAACCCTCAATTCGAAAAATGGTAGGAGCTCTTAGAACTATACACTTAACCCCACAAGCTTAAAAAATTTCACAAACATTCACAACAACATACTTGAACTGCCATGTTCTTTTTTTGGAGCTACTTTTGAAATTTAACAATTATCATACAAGTCTATATTTGGGAAAACAAGTAATGAAGAAAAGAAAGGTTAATAACAATGACCTGTATGTTGGTCGAGACTTTTACAGTACTACAGGCACCAAGATCCTTAGCAACAGATAGACGGTGGTCATCTACATCTACGACCACAATTCTGGGAGCTCCAAAAGAGTGTGCTACAAGCATTGTGACGAGGCCGATCGGACCTGCTCCCAATATCAATTAATACATAAGCATGCACGCCCACACTTAGTTCCCAACTCATGTTATCAGTGCAGTTTGAAACATATGCAGATGCACTATCTTTTCACAAGAACAAGAGAAGATTTACAAATGCCTTGACTAGACAAATGAATTACTTATTATATATGTAAGTCCATAATTGATAAATTGCTTAACCGAAAGTAAAACTATCTGCATCCAAATTTGTGAGCTTGTAAAATATCTCACATTTTTGTCATAAACTACAAGTTTATAATAATTATATTAATAATATAAAATACCTATCATACACTATTCTTTTCTCAGTCGTATTAATTATTATCATCAATACCTATATATAAAATTATAAAAATCTCAACAGAGATCTTATCCATAAATGCTTAGAGTCCTATGTTTAGTTTTTTTTTGTTGTTCAAGGAGATCTTATCCAAATTAATTAGGGATGTGTTTTCTAATTTTTTTTTTAATGAATAAACATAAAATTGTGTGTTATTGCATATTATATTAATCAAATTTTATGAATGAATACATATAATATCTCCTAGGAATTTAACTAAGAAAACAAAATTTTCTAAACTTGATAAAGTATTAGTGCAAGTCCAGTGGAATTGTGTAAATGTAGTCTACCTATTTGCAAGATTTTTTTTTCTTTTTTGATGGAAACAAAAGAAGAAGAAAAACTATCCTAATACCCGAGCTCACTTTTCATTGTCATAGTCTATTTAATTTTGGGCTCCAAAAATACCTTTCTTTTTTTTAAGGGATGGAAGATTCAATTCTTATATTCTTTTCTCCTTAAAAAAAAAAAGATCGGAGGCTTGGAGCCCAAAAATTAAAAAGCCAGCCTATTAGAATAAAAGGTGACCACGAGTATTAGAGTTTACTTTTTGGAGAAAAAAATTTATTCAAATAAGTGGTATCTATTTTTGGTATCTCATTTCATGATTACCTTGTTATATCGCATCATCAATACAATAATATAACAATTGCATTGAATATTTACTCCACAACATGAGCCTATAAAAGACAAAAATTGACACACAAAAAAAAAAAGAAAAAAAAGAAGCTACTTTGCTACAAAATATAAATAATAAAAAAAGAGAAAACCTCTAATATACAAAGATGAACAAATATTTTCCTATATATAAACCTACAAATAATTTTCAAGGATACGTTTTTTTTGGTAACACAAAATTACATATTAACCGCAAACACTTGTGCATCTAAGTTTTTATTGCTAAGCCACGAGCCTTAGCAATTTAGGTTGTATTTGAATTAAATTAATGGAATGAGAGGAAAAATCAATTAAAACTTAAAAGAAATTTAGTAAAAAGTTGTAATGGAATAAGTGAGAAGGAGAAAAGAAAAGGAGAATCACAATAAAAAATATATATAATGAATTGTTACTCCTCCTTACACATAAAATAAAATTACAAATTAATTTATTTCATCATTATCTCTCATAGAGATCATAAAATTTTATAATTTTTTATAATAATTCTATACGAATCAAATTCATTCTTTTTTTTCATTCTATTCCGTAAACTCAAACGCAACTTAGAGAATCTAAAGGCATAAGTGAGAGTACAAACAACAAAATAGTTGTACAATTGAAATGGGAGGGAAAGCGAGAGAATAACATTGACAACATTTGATATAACATTATGTTGCGTCTCAATCCCACTTTGTTGCAATATGCACTAAATCATTGACCTCTTCTCTCAACCGCCAATTCCTTCTCCAACACAATTTTCATTCAAAATTTTAAAAAATCGTTCATTTTATTACATACTTTATTAGGTCTAATGTCATCTCAATAGTCAAAATTGGAGTAATATTCTTTTCATTTCTAATTTTCTATAATTGTTGTAATCACTTTCTTTTCCATATATTACATATGATTTGTAATATTTCTTTTTTCAAATCGTTGTGCATATGATTAAAATTATTTTTCACTTTATTTTTTTTGCATGGTCAGTCATCCATATAATATTTTACAAAATATCAACTTTTTCTTTCTTATCTGTTCTTTATAAAACGAGATAAGAATATCTTGAATAATTAATAGTACAAAGTTAATGTTTTTCCTAATAAATTCAAAAAATTCGAATGGTATGGTGTAGGAGTATATATTAGTGAAAGAAATCCTACACAAAAGCCTACCTATTACGCCAACTCACCGAGCTTCCAACCTTTCGTCTTCCCTCTTCGCAACGCACCTGGAGCTATTTTAGATACGTTCATTTCTTAAACAATGGGAAATTGAAGTGCAGAAATTTGACGAAACTGAAAATCAGAAAGCAATACCTTTTGGGGGTTGATTTGTTTACTTAAGTTGTGTGTGAAATTTGATAATGGTGGGTATTTTTGCTAGATTTTCTGGAAGCAGAAATGGCCATCGTCGGACTCAAAGCGCACTTGTAAGAATTTGTGTCTGGGCTCTCATTATTTTTGGTTTAATCAACTCTTGATTGAGTTTTTTTTTTCCTTTTTGAAATTAAATTTTACTTAATCCTCTGTTTTTATTTAAATCACTCTGTTCATGTTTTTGCTGATTTGGGTTTGAATACTATAATTTGAAAATGGAAGATCTGGATTGTATTATATTGGGTTAGAATTTTATAAATTGGTTTTGAATTGTGTTTCCACTTTTCTTGGTTGTAAAATCCTCTCCAGTTGCTGGAATACTTTCTAATGCAGCTTTTGTAATGTTCTGTTTGTAGAGGTACTCTTTTCAACTGACTTCTTACCTTTTGGTTATAATCCCTCTTTTCCTTTATTTTTTCTTGTTGTGGGATTCTTGTGTGTGGTGGTGGTGGTGGTTGGGAGCGGGGGGTTGGGGACGTGGGTGGTGGTTGATTTTGGAGGCTTTGTTCTCTTGCTTATCAATCATATGGGCTTGTTGCTTCTCTAATTTGTTGAGCCTATATATGTG